>PVKS010009849.1:0-44787 GCA_004027875.1 Aplodontia rufa
CTCTGGGTTATGCTGATTTCACTCAGCATAATTTCTTCCATAGCTATCCATTTACCTTCAAAGGCTGCAATATCATTGATTCTAATTGCTGAGTAAAATTCCATGGTATATATGTTCTACAGTTTTTGGATCTATTCATCCAGTGAGGGACATCTGTGTTGTTTCCATAATTTAGCTATTGTAAACTGAGCTGCTATGAATATAAGATATGGCTGTGTTGCTGTAATGTGCTGATTCTAAATCCCCTGGAAAAACACCCAGGAGAGGAATAGCAGGATCATATGGTGGGCTCATCCCTAGTTTACATGGAGGAGAGACAGCCTTTTCAACAAATGGTGCTGGACAAACTGGACAGCCACTTTCAGAAAGTTGAAATTAGACCCTTATCCTTCTCCTTGCATGAGAATCAAATCAAAATGGATCAAGGAGCTAGGAATTAAACCAGCTACCTTGCAACTGGTGGAAGACAAATTAGGTCCAATACTTCAGCATTTGGGAGTAGGCAAAGACTTTCTCAACATGTCTCTTAAAGTGAAGGAAGTAAAGTAAAAAATTAGTTGATTGGGATGCCTTAAAGCTAAAAAGCTTTTGTACTGCCAAGGAAATAATCAAAAGAGTCAAGAGGTTTCCTACAGAATTGGAAAGAATCATGGGCTGTGATTCCTCTGACAGGGACCTCATATCCAGAATCTACAAAATCCTCAAAAACCTCAACTACAAAAACACAAACAACCCAATCAATAAATGGGCCAAAGAGCTAAACAGAAAATTTTCAACAGAGGACATTGATCAAGCCAATGAATACATGAGAAAGTGCTCTAAATCACTAGTAATCAGAGAAATGCAAATGAAAACTACATTAAGATATCACCTCATGCCAGTCAGATTGGCAAAAATGAGGAAAATAATAATAGATGCTGGAGGGGTTGCGGAGAGACAGGCACACTAACACACTGTTGGTGGAACTGCAGACTGGTACAGCTCCTCTGGAAAGCAGTGCGGAGAATCCTCAAAAAACTCACTTTTTTTTTTTTTTTTTAAAGAGCGGTAGAGAGAAAGAGAATCAATTTTATTTATTTTTCCATCTGGCCTTTGTTTCTCTGACACTTCATGTGTAGGTGGTGCTGGGGTTTGAACCCAGGTCTTTGTGCATGCCAGGCAAGTGCTCCAACCGCTGAGCCACCACTCCAGCCCCTATGGTACTCACTTCTGAGATACACATTATTTAATTACAAATGAGGAAACTGAGGCAAGTGGGGCTAAAGGATTTGTCCAGGTTCAACCACAGTTAGGTAGAAGTACAGGGATGTTTTAGTGCCAGGTTGCCTCCAAGGGGGCTGGAATGCTGTTTTAAGACTGAGTTCTAATGAAATAATATAATATATATATATATATATATAAATTCTGAAAATTAGATTTACCCCCAAAAGATCCCCAATTACCCACCTTTATCCCTCCCCTCCCCTTCCCAAAACATCTCTAAAAATGTTTGCAGTGATGGATATGCCCATTTCCCTGGCCTGATTATTACATATTGTATGATGTATAATTGGAACATCACACTGCGCTCCATAAACACATGTAATTACTATGTGTCAATTAATAATAAAATATATTTTAAAAAATGAGCTCTATCTCTGACTGTGGCCAAGACCTTTGTCTCATTGGGACTCTTATTTTCATAACTGCTAAAATGGAACAATAATGGAATTTTATCCTTTGTTTTTATTATACCAATAGTTTGGATTTGCTGGATTGCAGAAATGTAATGGACTAAAATTGCTTTGGTTTTATTTACTTCTTAGATATTTGCCTCTTGCCCCTTCTCAGTGCTGTCATATATTCCCCAGTAACTTCAAACACTCTTCACTGTCGCTATCTTTTAGGCTACTACTCTGTGAATCCATAAGAGAATACCTAGGACATCTGCTTAGTTTCATATGAAATTTGGCCACAAAATGGTCTAAAAATCTGATGGGTACTTACAAAATTAGAAGTAATTGGCAAATATATCCCACTCTGAAGAAGTTCCTTAATCATGTCCATGCTGATATATGTTATAAAAAGTGTATGCTGAACCCAGACATCATTCAGCAACGGACAAAAAGTAGGTTGGTGAAAGAATTCCGCATCTGGAGATTTCTGCTGGGTGGAAAAATTCATGGCACTCCTGCCTACTAATGAACTGTGATATATGACATGCAGGCTTTAAAACTGCTCTGGAGGGCCAGGTAGGGAAGAATTAGAGAGTGGATGGCAATTATTCTTTTACTTTTTGAGAGAGATCTAGAGGGGTCTTAAGTAGAGATTTTAAGGCTGGGGTAAAGGGAAGGAGCAAGCCCCTTCCACACTGTTCTCTTGTTCTGGGGAGACTGAGGCCACGGTGAGAGCAGACATGCTTGGCAAAGGAAAAATAAAAGACTCACTCCCAAGAGCAAAATTTGTTACTTCCCTTAGCTTTTCTGGATTGAAGAAACTGATTTTAGATTTGGGCCATAAAGGAATTCAAAGGATTAAGCAAAATGACTAGTCTTTTACATTAAAGTTTCATGTCTTTAAAAATATACCATGAAAATAGCCTGGATAAGAGAAAAACTAGAAGGACAAAATGTTTCCCCAACTTTTATCTTACTGACTTAACTCAAATTAACACTTGGGCGGCTCTAATTCGTAATATATTAATGTAGAATAACGCATTCTAACATTATCAATTGGGGCTGAGGTGTAATTCAGTGATAGTGTGTTGAGCATGTGTGAGATTCAATCCCCAGCAGCAAAACAAAAAAACAATCTCATTTTAGATACAGATTATCTAATCTCTATCCTATTTCAACATAGCTCATAAAAATTTATATAGTTGAAGTTTATCACTTCTTATGAAAACAATCCTCTCATGAAACCATGAATTTATAAAATAGGCACATATTAAGGGTAGTTGTATTAAAATATTTATGCAGATTGCTTCTGTATAATTAAAAATTGACATAAAATTTTATTTTAATAAAATATATGTTCATTTTGGTGTCTAATAAAGTAAACTGCAGGATAAATCTTAAAGCTTAGGGGTCAATTTCTATTAGTAATTTCTGCTGAGTAGTTTCTTTTATGAAAAAAATACTGGAAGTTATATAATTTGGTACTTTTTCCTTTCTTTTACTTTAGATATTAGATCTCAAGGTTAGATTAATGTTAACTTGTAGGTTTTCTGTGTTAGGATTTCTAAAAATTTTTAATCATTTTTTAGTGGACTATAGTTATATAACATAGTGAGGTTTTAGGACTTTTGACACAACTGTCTTACTCCATGCCTTAGCTTGGTTTGTACGCTTTTACCCTTGTTTTAATGTTCTTTTATTATAAGCTACACCTACCTACCTATGTGTTTTGTTTGGTTTTGGTTTTGTCAGTACAAATGGTGGCATTACTGAACCGCATCAAAGAACCATTTATCTAGTTGTAAAAACATGGTGCCCGGGCACCAAGTATGATCAACTCCAAGGCACTCGCTGGGACCTGACATGCATTCTGGTGAACCCAGGGTGGTATGAGACAGCAGCCTGGGTGGTATTTCTGAACACACTTGTCTTTGTAGATTCTTTGTCAACAAGCATTGTAAAGGACAGAGTATAAATCAACATGGCAGGGGCTGGAGCAGTGGCTCAATAGTTATGGTGCTTGCACTGCATGTGCGAGTACGTAAGTTCAAACCCCAGCACCACGTACACAACGAAGTCTCAGAGCAATGAAGGCCATGTGAAAAACTAAATAAAAACTGATTCTGTCTCTTTCACTGTCCCTTTCTCTTTAAAAAAAAAAAAAAGACATTAAAAAAAGTCAACACAGCAGGGACTATAAGGAAGGAAGTGTGATAAAAGGACTGGGGAGAAAAGGAATTTTAGGTTGAACTCACAGCCAGAGAAATAGTTGTATCATATAGGCATGTTTGTGCACATGTCCGATTATGAATAAATACATATATAGTCAGTGTAAAAAAATCTGATATATATGAGTATGTACAAAAAAGCATGGATAGAACCACATAATGGTGCACACCTGCAGCAATAGCTACTTAGGAGGCTGAGGCAGGAGGATTGTTTGAGCACAGGAGTTCGAGGCTACATTGGACAACATAGTGAGACCTGACGTCAAAACAACAAAAACAAAAAAGTAGACAAATGATTGTATTAAGCTTCCCAATGGCCAGCAGATACAGTGATGGAGGAGGACAACAATAGAATAATAACTAAATGAGATAATTTTACTTTTTCTTTTCCTTTTCTTTTTATTCTTCTTTTTTAAAATACTGGGTATTGAACGCAAGGGCACTGAATTATATCCACAGTATTTTTTTCACTTTTTGAGAATCTTATTAAGTTGCTGAAGCTGGCCTTGAACTTCTGATCCTCCTACCTAAGCCTCCCAAGTTGCTGGAATTATATGCTTGTGCCACTGCACCAGGGTAGACCACCTTTTTCTTTTTTTTTAAAGATAGAGGGAGGGAGAGGGCTGAGAGAGAGAGGGTATCAATTTTATTTATTTTTCATCTGGTTTTTGTTTCTTTGACAGTTAGTTGTATATGTGGTGCTGGAGTTTGAACCTGGGTCCTCATGAATGCCAGGCAAGTACTTTAACCACTGAGCCACTCACTCCTCCAGTCCCTAGACCACCTTCCTTAAAGATATTCTCTGATCTTGATATTATACAGATAATTAATTTCTTCATTTTAAGGGCCAACACAAAAAAACTTAGGTAGGACACTCAGATCACTGGACCTAATGAGGTCCTTATAAGGAGATGTTCATACATGAAAATATATTATCTTCCTATCCAAAATTAAGATGAGATATTCATCCTAGATAATAAATTAAGAATTCATACAGCAGCCAGGATGTAGAAATAACTTTACAGAAATATTTGGTTTTTCCCATGAGGCAAAGAAGGTACAAATAAATATGGATTAAAAAATAACATGCTAATTAGTAATTCTATACTGTCACTGATGAAGGGAATATAAAAATGTTCATGCATACTGAAAAAGACAGGGCTTTATTACAGAACTATGAAGGGCAAGGTCTATACTTCATGGTGCACTGGGTTTGGACTTAGTCTGAAGCAAAGCTCATGTCGATGAGAACCTGCCCAGAGCCAACTCACTGGCCCAGTCCTGGAGAGAGGAATTTGTAAATGCTTGAATGCGAGTGAGGACACCCTCAGAACTCCAGAGGCAGCTGCCCTTCTCTGCTGTGTTCTAGAGTACAGGATGGAATCCTGAGGACGGTTAGAAGCACCCTGGTGCATCTGGGGATCAGTGAATTATTTTCACTATTTGATCCTTTACATTTTCTTCAACTTGAATTTGTGTTTCACTACTAACTTGTAGGTGAAAGGGCTTTTTCATTAATTTTCACGATAAAATGCTCAGCTGAAGGGGTTTTCAACACCATGAGGGTCTTCCTAGTTTTTATTTTTTAATCCGAGTCCTCTTTATCTGTGCTGGTTTGTTCCCCTGCTCTTCATAATCTGCAGGAAGGAGTGATTCAGATTTTATTTACTCATGAAGAGTTCACAGGCAATGAGAAGACAGATATGTACTGGTACTGAGACTTTATCTAGCAGGAAAAGATAGTGTTCTTGGCCAACTGAGAAGTGATTAAGTAAAGGTAAGAGAAGAGTAATTACTACCACAGTTTGAACAGGTTCCTCTCCCCAAACAGATAGGAGTTTCATTCCCAAAGTCTTATGTAAGTGGTACTAAGCTAGTGGAAACTTAATCCCACTATGGTGTAGAGTCCTTGGAAAGCAAGGTAATTAGGGTGGGCCCCCATGGTTGAATCCTGGTAGCTGAATAAGGAACAGAGACCAGACAGACAGACATGCTCCCACCATAATGGATATAGCCAAGAGAGGCCATTGCCAGAGCCTATGTCATAGTGTTTAGCCTCCAAACCTGAGTGAAATAAAGCTCCTTTCTCTATAAGTTAGCTTGTCTCAGGCATTTCCATATAGTAACAAAAAATGGATGAACACATGATATTTCATAAAATTCACTTCAAAGCAACTACTGTAATTACTCAATAATCAGATTTGAAAATTTCACATGGCAAATTCCCTCTAATTCCAGATGGTCTGTGCCCACTAACAAAATGACTGGTGGTTTTTATGAAGCCCTAAAGTAAGTGGGATTCAGCTACCCGAACAAGTCCCCACTTTATCTTTCTCTTCCCTGACTTTGTATAGGAAAAATTTGTTATCTTGATATACAGGACAAAACTGGAAAGTTAGTCTGAGTTCCAAAGAATAAAGGAGGACTTCGGTGTGTACATGAAATTCAGCAAACTTCACAAACTGTTACTGATGCCTTTGTACAGACGACTGCTGAGCGTTATGTTGGGCATTAAGCCATATTTGTGCACCAACCTTTCATCAGATTCTTTCAATATCTTGCTCTCCTCGGCATCTGGGAAACTGTCCTGGCCAGCGACCACAGTATTGCTGCTGGAGGTGGTTCCTGTAGATGGGATTAGGAGAAAGATACATGCAGAGGGGTCAAGCTCAAGTCTCAGTAAATTTTATGAAAGGATTTCCTGTAAAAAAAAAAAAATCCCTGTTTGAAAGATTCCTCACATCTTTTGCACAATCTCAGATATTCTAAACAACCTTTCAAGCCGGCTGGACTGAAACAGGAGAATCCTAGACATCTGTTATGGTCAAACCAAATTCCTTAACTCCCTTGTAAAGTGAGGCTACAACATTCTTGGAACCTTTTCTTCCTGGCCACTTGGTAATGAGCTTATTTATAGCGGCTGGCCCTGCCATAGTTGTTTAGGCATTTCAGGAGTTATTTGACCAATGCTAGTGAAGCAAGTTCAAGTACCCAGAGCTTCTGATTCCTAAGCTAGTACTTCTCAGCAGGAACACTATTCTGGCAGCAAGGAGGAGGGCAAAGAGAGGGCACTGGACATTAGGAGAGGAGGAAAGTACATATATTCTGAAATGATGCTGATATCTATTTATTAAAAGTGCTAATACAGATTGAGTATCCTTATCCAAAATGCTTAGAACCAGGTGCTTCAAAGAATTTGGATTTTTTTTTTTTCGGGGCTGAGGACCGAACTCAGGGCCTTGTGCGTGCTAGGAAAGTGCTCTGCCACTGAGCTAAATCCCCAATGCCAAGAATTTGGATTTTTAAAACATTTTAGAATATTTGTACACACATAACTGACATTTCTTGGAGATAGGACTAAATGTGAAATTCACTTATGTTTCATATATCTTATACACACAGCCTGATTTTATGGATTTTAAATAATTTTGTATTAGAAATAAAGTTTGTGTACATTCAACCATCAGACCTGTAGCAGTGGGTCAGTGCTCAAAAAGTTTCAGATGGAGTAATTTGGATTTTTGGATTAGGTTGGTACAACCTGTACGGTTGTAGGGCATTTCATTCAACTCTGGGACAATGTGAGCAACACAAATTCCATAAATACAAGAAGGAAGGTCCAGAAATGAAACTCCTAAGTGACTTCAGCATTCTTGGAATCAGCCTAAAGTAAAAAGCTCCATAGTCATTCTTACAAAATAATTTCATGTATCCAATAATGCCCAGAGTCTCAGGCATTTTCAAGTCATCTCTTAAATGAATGTTTACATAGGAATTAAGAAGAAACAATAGATGCATACTCATACATTTTTAGGGCTCCACAGAAAGAAAAATCCAGAGATCTGTGAAAAGAAGTTTGCCCAGGAGACTGAATTAGAACAAATTAAACTCCATGCTTCTACAGTTTTGTCACTGTGTAATCTTACATCACATAGTGTGCCCTGCTCCCTTGTCCTTACCGGAAGCTGCAGCAGAAGCCTTGCTGCTAGCTGTGAAACGGTAGAAGGGTGGGTTGTCACAGTGCTGGACGATGGGGTTCACTGGCTCAGTCTGCTGCAGCTCAAAAAGAAGTTCTTCCATGGTTTGAATGGTGTTATTACGGCATAAGTATATTGCCACTTTTTTAATCTGAGAAGAAAATAAACAAGGCCTGTTTTCCAGAACCTAGTCCACAGAATGCCAGACTCGTAACCCTCATCGACATCCAGGAGCCATGGGCCCCAATGTACTCTTCATGCTGTCCTAGGCTGATCCAGGGGCTGGGGTTAAAATTCACCTTGTCACACTGGCATGGTTAACAGGACTGTGTTGTTGAAGGCCTTACCTTTTCTAATGGTTTAATTTGTTAAAGTTGTCACCTGGGCTTATTGATTCAATCTAAGCTAACAAGTTGCCATTAAAGGTCTTGTCTTCAGAAAGAATTTTATTTATATAAGCCGTGGGAAAAAGCTGCTAGCTATTTTTGTTTCAAAAGGAATCCAGTCTCCTTCTATTTTCCTCTCCCCTAGAAACAAATGACTTATAGCTCGCCTTGAACTTGTGATCCTACTGAATTAGGCTCCAGAATGGCTGGGATTATAGGCATGTGCCACCATGCCCAGGGTAAACTTTAAAATTTTAAAAAGAATGCTGGATTTAATTACTATAGACCTTCTAGTCCAACCTGAAGCACATGTGTGCCTACAAGGCTTATGTGAGTCAAACTACAGGAAGGAATAAACTCTCTCACAAAAGCAACCAGCACGGAAATGCCAAGAAAGCTTGCATTTTAAAAATGTTGTCCTTCTGTTGATCCCACTACCTTCAAATACAAACAGCAAATACCAGACATCTTTACTTAGTTCTCTCTGCTATCATCTGAAGAGAAAAACCTGGATTCTTTGAATTTTTATTCTGTTTTAAGAGCATCATGTATTTCTTACATACTGGCACTAATATTTGTAGAAGGCAGGTTTTGGTAACTGTTAGAAAAACATTCACCCTTAATATTGACAGGTTTCTGTGTCCCAAGGCTCAGTCAGGGGATGACAGTTGTCACTGGCATATGAAGCCCGAGTCTTGAGGCAAAAGGGAACTTTTATGAAGTATCTGGATGAACTCTCAGGAGATGAGTGTGAGTGGTGGAAGTACACATATCTGTTTTAGTTGTAGCCAGGAGCACACTCTGACTTGTACGTTGCACATTAAGCCTCAGTAGGCCCCTGGATAACTATGTATATATATACATTGGTCATTGATGGTTTGATAATGTTTCCCTCTCATTTGTATCTCTATATACTCTTAATAAAAAAAAAAGCCTCAGTAGGAATATGACTTCCTAAAAGCCCAAGAGCACTTACATAGGGTAGGAGAACTGTGTCGCTGCTAACCCCGCACAGGCTGATCAGGAACTGCAATGTGATCCTCAGGTTGTTGCTCCATTTCTCATTGTTGGCGAGTGCATTCCAAGCATTTTCCATTTCTGGTCCAGGAACCTCATCTCCATACTATAACAAACAAAATAAAAAAACAGCCCTTGTGACATGTGAAAAACATGAAGGATGGTAGTTTTGAAGGTCATAGCCATCTCAAAGATCCTAAGAAGGGACAATTTATAATGCACAAAGGATTCATGAATAATACCCATGCACGTGAGCTTTAAAAAATTTTAGGTTTCCTATTTTATTATTTTTTCAACGGCAGTAAAATATATGTAATGTAAGGTTTGCCATCACAAACTTATTTTTGAGTGTGTGATGCTGGGGATTGAATTGAACTCAGGACCTCACACATGCTAGGCAAAAGGTCTACCACGGAGCTAGACAGCCCTAGCATTCATCAGGGTATCTTCATCTGTGGAATTTACAGGGCTTGGGACATTCACATTGTTGTGTGGAGATCACCACATCTACTTCCCTCCGTATGATATTAAATGACAAAAATCATTTTCCCTAGGTTTGCACCGTGGGATTTGATTCACCCCAGGCTTTTTTCTGAAGATGGAGCTGCACTATTTGAGTTTACCTTGGCCGTCATGTACATGAGGTTATTCAGGACCAGGGATGTGGCTTCTGGAGAGCCCCAGCCATTCCCTTTCAGCCCATGAGGGGCTGTCACTTCTCCTTCTCGGTCCTTGACTTCGTCTTCTGGGCTGCTGGGACTTGACCCTGGGAGGAGGAGCCTGCTGTCTACCAGCTCGATGTTGTGCAGCCAGGGCAGCAGGTAGGTGAGCATGATCTGACGCCCATTTGGGTGTGTCGTGGGGAATCGCTGGCTTACTTCTAAAGAGGAGAGCCATATGTTATTCCATCAAAATAATCTAAAATGTGAACACCACCATGCTGATCAAACAGTGCTTTCCAATTACAAAAAACATTTCATATACAATAGCTCCACATGGCCACAAAATAATAAAACCAAAGCTTGTTCTCAAACCTGTCATTCCACACCCGGTGCTCTGTGCGGGACGTTGCACAGCATCTTGGGGGCAGCACAGGCTGGGTAAAATGGAGAGAGATGGGAGGCCTCATGAGTTCAAGTCCACTGCTAGTGAAAGAGGTCCAGGGGAGTGGACAAAGCAAGGGACCTGGAGTGGACAAAGTGAGGCCCCCTTCCTCCATTCCCTGATCTCATGTCTCCTCTGTAATACCTCCATACTATAATTGGAAATTAGCACATACCTGTATATTGATTTTTGAAATTTGAGTTTGTCTGCCTGTGTATAGTCAGGCTTCTTATGGGACACTTCGCAAATTTGCATGTCACTCTTGCACAGGGGCCATGCTAATCTTCTCTGTATGGTTCCAATTTTAGGATATGTGCTGCCAAAACGAGCACCCACTTTTATATCTTATCTTCTGTGATTTCTCTATTCCTTCGGAGGCTGTGGACTGCTCACAATCCTCTTCAATCCTCTTATTTCTCAGGTCTCCATGAAACTCTGCCCCTGGGTACTTTCCCTCCTTTCTGAACACATCTCACTCCTTCTTTGCCCTGAGCCCACTCTGCAGGAGTCAAGGTCCTATATTTCATCCCATGCTCTCTCCATTTCTGCTCTCATCTGTGCCCTTGGCTCTGACTCCTATTCTTCCAAGAGTTAGTAGCGCTGCCTTCTCCTGACTCTAACCTGTGTATACCTGGGACGCCTGGCAGAGGCATCCTCGGCTGCACATGGTCTCTGCCTTGCCCTGCACCTTCTGTTCCTCCCGGTTGGCTCTCTGGGTGGGTAATCACAGGTCTCATGCTGGGCTTTCCCTTCCAGGACCTGCCCAGCAGTGTCCCCAGCACTTCACTGAGCTGCCTCAGTGCAGGTCCTTGCCATGTTTCATCTCCTCCGAGGGTTAGTGTCATCATTTCTGAACTGGTCTTTCTCTCTGCGTTGGGTGTTCTCTGATCCACCCTCCACACTGCAGCTTGTCTTTCTCAAGCACATGCTGATCATGCCAAGCTCACTTCTTATTTGAAACTCATTAGTGGCTTTCAGAACCTGGGCAGCTTGCTTGGATGCCCTCTCTGTTCGAAGGGCTCTGATGGGGATCAAGAGCTCAGAAAGGAGACTATGGGCCTCCAAACTCCTTAATGTATAACACAAAGCCTTTCGAGACCTGACTGCCTCCCCATCTGCCCATGGCCATGTCTAGCTTTCTGCCTTCCCAGCATACTGCGTTAGCCACACTGAGCTCTACATGACCTCCCAAATGCACCGCACTGTTTTATTCCTCTAAGCCAAATGGTATACTGTTCTCTTGATCTACGTGCCGATCAGCTACTTGTCTGCTTTGCAAATTTCTTCTCTTCTTTTGAACCGCCACTCTGATATCAACTCCTCTGGAAGTCTTTTCCACTATCCCTGGCCCAACAACTGATTACTCCCTCAGCTTCAACCTCCACTTCATACTTTTTTGAAATCTACATTTGCCATGTAGTATCATAATCATGCTTGCACATCTATCTTTATTACTAGACTGAACCTTTGAAGGGAAAGACTCTTATTTCCCTCTGTATTCTCAGGACCTAGACAGAATGCCCAGCATATAGGCATTAATTCAATTGTGGCTAAAGTGAATCAAAATAAATTTAGAGGAAAATTTATTTATTAAAGGGCTTTGTTGAGTCTCTTCACTGTTTCAGGTTTTGTACAAGGATGTGACTAACTCCACCTCAAGTAGGCAGTGAGGTATGCCCAGAAGAGGTAGATTTTACGTTAAATTTTAAGGAATGGCCATTCCTAGCAGAGGAAAATAGCATATGCAGAAGCAAGGACTTAAAAAGAGGGCCTGGCATGCTGGTCAAAGATGAAGTGAGACTGGAATAGAGGGTTCTTGGATGAAAATGTGAAAATCAAGTTGGGAAAAGGTGGTTTTTAAAAATAGCAACTATAGCATTGACTTTGTAGGAAGACAGGACTATAAATAATTATGACATGGTTATTTCCAACAAATGTCATCTTGAGCAAATTATTTAACAACTCTAAGTGTTAGTTTCTCACCTGTAAAACAAGGATGATGGTGGTGGTGGCGGTGGTGATGGTGATGCCACGCTAGGACTAGGCCAGTTACATGATTTTTGTTAGCTTGTTTTAATCTGCACACCCTGTGAGGTAGTTCTTATTATCATAGATAAGGGAACAGAGTTTAGTGGTTCCGAGACTTGCCCAAGGTCAAATAGCTAGTGAGTAGCCGAGCCAGGTGATGTGACTCCTCTGAGCCTCTGCTTAACTACTTAACTGCCCTGGTGGTTTTAAAGATTTAGTGATAAATGCAGAGCATATAAAGTCACTAGCCTAGAACCTGGCACATGTTAACCATTCAAGAAATAGAAACAGCAATTATCTCTAGGATGATTGGGCAGAGAGCTGTGAGTTGAGAAATGCTGTACAAATCTGGTTTTGTGTAGTGATGAACTGCAGCATGCAGGATGCATCGGAGTTGGAGGCAGAGGGCAGGGGAGGACTCAAGAGGAAGGGAGATGCAGATGGAAAAGGAGGATGAATTCAAGAGACCAGAGTCTGCTTCTCAGCAAGGAGCCATGTGAGCTTAGGCAAAAAGTTAATTGACAAATGCAATTCTTTTTTTTTTTTAAAGAAAGAATAAACTTTATTTAGTTTTTCATCTAGTTCTTGTTGCTCTGACACTCAGTTGTGTATATGGTACTGGGGTTTGAACTCGGGTCCTCATGTATACCAGGCAAGCAAGATACTGCTAAGCCACCACTCCAGGCCTGACAAATGCAATTCTTTAAGACTGTATTCTCATAAAAGTTATTCATGAAGATTGCTTGCAAGGATATGCCAAAAATCAGACTTTCAACTTTTTAATTCAGCAACACATTAGCTATAAAACACTACCACTATCACTGCTATTAATAAACATCTCACAGCAATTATAGGTATTACAAGTTATGCTGCCCATATTCAATTTCCTTGGGATTTTACATATATAATGCATGTAGAAGTAATTTACTTATTGGTACCAGGGACTGAACCTGGAGGCACTCAACCACTGAGCCTCATCCCCAGCCCTTTTTTAAATTTTTAATTTTAATGGTTCATTTTTGAGATAGTTGCTTAGGGCCTCACTATGTTGCTTTGACTGGCTTTGAACTTGCAGTCATCCTTCCTCAGCCTCCCAAGGTAGTGGGATTACAGGTGTGCAGCACTGCACCCAGCTGAAGTATTTTAAAATCAATCTAAGCATCTTCATAGTTGTCATATGTACATTTGGACCTATATCATTTTATAATCACATTTTTCACATTTAAAAAAATTCTGGAAATTATTTTCACATACAACTGGATTTAGCCTAAGGCAATTCTTATCTACAAATTTAGCATCAATAATTTCAACTCTAAAATCACACAAAAATTAAAAAAAGGAAAATTATTTAGAACAGATGAAAGGACAGAACATGTCACACTTGACTATTGCATGGTACCTGAGAACAGAGGGAGAGTGAGCTCGGGGTACATCCTGGCCAGTTCACTGGACAGGAGGGCGAGAGACACGCTGTACAGGGGCGGCAACGGGCCGTGCGTTCCATAGAGAATACTGCCAGGTCTTTGATCAGCAACTTTCTTCGAGTATACAAAAAGCTTTGCTTCAAGGATCTATAAAGAAGAAAGATGAAGAAACTATGTGAGAAAAACATCATCTGAACATCTCAGGAGCAATTACATTTAAAAAGTTAGTAGTAACAGAACTAACTAATGTCTATTTTAACACAGAATTAAAGATAAAGCCATCAATTATGATGTTTCCAGGACACTATGTAATTGTCTTCTTCCTCTTCACATACACCAGTGACATGCAGAAACAAATAAATGCATCCTAATCTCAAGCACAGAAAATTTCCATGCCAGAAAAATGATACGTGCCTGCATGAGCTGCATGGAGATTTCATAAATCTCTCTGTTGGTGTCAGAAGCCTTGAATAGAACAAGGTTTAGCAATGTCACTAAGTCGAAGGGATAGTTCCTAAAAACAAAACACAATAGAGTTTATGAGACAGCCTGGCTAGTCATCTTGATAGATCCTCACCTCTCCAAACTGTAGATGGCACACTGACCTCAGTTCCTTTCTAAAGATATTCCCTCGTCTATTTGGCTGTTCAACCTCCTTCTTTTGACATGTATTCATTTTTACGGGAAGACGAATCTTTTGTCATTAAGTGGAATGTTGAGACACCAGGATAAAAATACTCAAACACTCTATTTGATACAAATAGATTTTGATGAAAACCAAACAGAAATGGAAAGGACAGAGAGGCGATGTGTACTAAATTTCTCAACAGCTCATTGAATTAATATTTTCATTTGAGTCATCTAAACCAGATAATTACTAGCAACAATGTGCAAAGCACTGATCACATGCAGTTGGAGAGGCTGGATTACAGTTTCATTAGGGAGACAAGCAGTACAGTTTGTTTCTAAAGAGTGTTCTGATGGCCGTACCCATAGCATGTTACAAGAATCCTGATGAGGAATACCAACATCTGCTGGAGGTCTTGGAAAGGCTTTTCTGAGGCAGAAACAAGGAAACCGAGTGTGGAAGCACCTGAAGGCATTAACCAGGCCTGGACGGGATAGAATTGGGAATTTTCTAGGCAGAGAGAAAGCATTTTGAAGGATTACAAGAAGGAAACAGAAAGACGTCTTCTGTAAAAGGAAAGAGTAGTAGATTGAATGAAGGAATTGGGTAGTGGAAAAGGAGGAGATGGGTCCCCGACAGTAGGGAGGTTCTGAGGATGACCAGCCAATGAACTGCACCTAAAAGTTGCAGAGCATCACTACAGGATGCACAACAGGGGAGGGAGGCAATGATGTTCATTTGTGCAAAATTCCTCTGGCTGCTGTGCAGAGAATGGGGTTTCAGGGGCCAAGAGTGGCAGCTGTTGTAAGAAGCCAAACGGGGACTGGTGAGGGCTGGAACTGGGGCAGGGACAATGGAGACAGAAGATCAGATTTGAGAAACACCAAGGAGACAACAATAGCAAGATCTGGCAACTGACTGTATGTATGGGACAGGAGCTGGAGGGAATAGGAACACAGAATAGGCTGTGTGGTAATTATCAGTATAACAAAGTGGAATAAGGAAATCAAATCCATTTTTTTCTTGCTATGTAATAGTATTTAAAATGGCATATTTCCACTATATATATTTTCTTAGTTTATAGTGGAAAAGAGGTCATAAATAGAAAATATCTAGTGAGAAGAAAAATGAATGAGTAGAATAGTTTATACGCAGAGGTGGTGCATGATTATTTTTGGGCAACCTTTGGAAAGCAAAGGATAGCCCAGAGGTGAAAAGCATATTAACTGTTTTTCCTGCAGGCTTTTTGAATCTATATAGTTACATTCTTAGAAGTTCTGTTTTAGAAAAATCTGCCTTTTAGAAAGACATAATTCTACGCTAAGATATCTTGAAGACATTTTACAGCATCTTCAGTGAGAACTGAAGCACATGAAAAAGTTTCTTAATCCATTTTCTTCTTCACGATTCAAACAACACAAAGGGCAGAAGGACACTCTCTGAAGATGGTTCACTTGCACAGCGGGCAAGTTCGTACTGGCTTTAGGTAGGTGAATAAAACAAAATGTTGAAATAAATCCATCTCCTTTCTCTCCCCGACTCCCTGTGATTCTACAACAGAGACAACCACTGTTGACATTTTGTCTCTTTTCTAAGTATACACATGAAATGTGTACATTGAAATCTCCCTCCCCCAATGCACAGGATTTTACACATAAATGTGAATATATTGCCATGTTGTGTGATAATTTGTTTTGGCACTGAACTATGAGTTCCACTTTAGTCTGCATAGTATTCCCTAGTACGGAGATATCATAAATGCCCACTCTTGTCATGGGTGCTGTGGTGAGCCACCTAGAACCTCTTTCAGGACTGAGTACTCCATCCTCCAGCTGAAGTGTTGGTAGCGAACATCCCTGAGCTGAATCATTCTCTGAAGACTGCCTTATCCCAGGAGGTTTGCCTGGGCCAAGGTCATGCCTGCTACCCAGCAGCAGTCCCTGTGACACTAACTGAGGTTTTCCCAGCTCTACTAAGTCCTATTTCCTTCACTTCCCGGGATTCATGGGTCCCAAGGGCACCTCTAATAAATCTCTAGTACCAAAAGCACATTCCCCATCTCAGAGTCTCCTTCCTGGGGAATCTCACCTCTGATAACGATAGATATTCAGGTTATTTTCAATTTTCCATTATTAAAGTGCCACAGACACCAAATGTGCAAGTATTTCTTTGAAAAAAATTCCTAAAATAGGTCATGGAGGATTGAAGGACACTTAAATTTTTGGTAGATGCTGATACATATTTCTCTTCAAAATAGCTTTACTATTTGAACTTCAAAACAATTACATTTTTAGGACTTCAATTTTTTTTTGGTGCTGGGGATTGAAACCAGACTCACACATGCGCTCTACCTCTGAGCTATACCCCAGTTGGTTTCATCTTTAAATGAACACAGGATAAAGTTATCGTGGAAACAGGGGAGAGCCCACAGATGGTGGTGGTGATGATAGGGGGTGGGTGGAGTGAGAATGATAACGAAGGAGCCCTAGTTTGGGCCAGATACTGGGCCAAAGCTATGGCTCAGATAAGTACATTCCTGAGCTCATGTAGAGCTCAAATACGTCTGACTCCAAAGAAGTCAAGTGCTTACCCACAGCATTCTCGGCCTCCTAGCCTGCCTGCAGTTGTGTATGACACAGGCAGAGTAACTCAAATTCTTACAAATGTAGCATCTGGAGACACACCTTTCTCACTGTAGAAGCAAACTCCCTCCACATCCTCAGTGGAGGACACACATCGCCTATAGCTCTGCATTCCAACGCTGCCACACAAAAATGTTCATGTATAAAGGTGCACAGAAAATATTGCTGGGTCATTTGGGGATTTAAAGGCAGGAAAGAGGTAGACAAAGCCCCCTTCTTACGCAGGGTCATTGACCATGTAATTAGGGCATTCACCGAGTTACTTAAGACTGAGATATGGAATTCAAAAGGAACAGTACTGAAGGGGGTAACAGATACAGAAAATGAAAGAAAATCGGAGAATAAATTAGAAAGATTTCAAATGAGCAAATGGGCACAACAAAACATCTCTACCTAAATGTTTAAAATAACTTTAGAAATGGAATCTTGCACGTTCAGTATAATTCGACATAGGCAGAAGTATAAAGAAAAGCCACAGCTGTGGTTGTACAGAATAAAAAGTAAATGATAAAATTAATGTGGAAGGTAGATATGAATAAAAATTAAACAAGATATAAAACAATGTAGAAAGAAAAGATTTTTGTTTGGGAAATGCCAACTAGTTTGGCCATTTAGAACAATATGACAGAGCTCAGGATGACTGAGGCATTCTGAAGACACACAGATGTAAAACTATCTGGTAGAGGGGATCACTTCACAGTAGTGTTTATAGAGTGCTTCCCAAGTGCAAAACTTCCAACCAAGACACTGGTTTTTATTTAATCCTTACTCTATTAAAATGCCCGTTTTACAAATGAGTAAGCATTTACAGGAACTCGCTTAGGTGCACACAGCCTGATCAGAGGCCGAGGGAAGACTGTCCTGCTTCTAGCTCCCAGTTTGCCAAACTCTGCTCTCCTGAAATACTCCAGCTGGCTGACACAGCCAAATGCGGCTGTTCATCACCTGCTAGGGGGAGTGACTGGCATGTGTGAATCATAAGCTTTGCTTTCTTGTTAATGATCGAATGCTATTCCCTTTAGAAATGGGTACTTTTACTTTTAAGAATTCAAGTTTTCTAGGTTCCATTTAAATCAGGAAAGATTTATAGAAAGGTAAGGGAAAACAATGACAAAATTGAGCTCCAAAAAGAAACTAAAAAAAATTATAAATTTAAAAATCAAAATTCTATAATTCTAGAATATCCGTCATATTTTTAGATTTTTTTGGAAGGTCAAAATAAAAACAATTGAATTCTTAAGTGCTGACATGTGAAAAGAACTCTGGCGAGTTAAGCCAGTGATTGGAAATGACCTGTTCTCACATAGGGCAGTGTTTGCCTTGACTCGACACCTTGGAAAGCTTTTGGGGTCACTTCACGTTTCTGTCGCATTCTGACCACATTTGCTCTTGAGGGAAAGGTTAATAAGAATGAGCACAGAAACCAAATAGCTGTCTGAATTAAAACTGCCAAACAGGTAAGCTGTTTTCTTTTGTGCTAAATTACAGTATTAAGCTGGACTTCATAGCTTTTAATCAGATACTCATGTCTTGTGAAAAATTCTTCAAAATTAATATTGTTAGTTCTATCACTACTTTTGCCTTCATTTCTCCTGGTCCTGTTATTGCCAGAGTCACAGCACAGCACAGCTTTACTGTTTTGACTGGAAACCAGTAAGTTCCCAGTAGACACAACCACATGCACACATAAGCGGTCCTTTATTTCTATTAAAGAAACCAATGTGGATAACTGATTTCCCCCCATTATCACAGCTAATGAATATAGCAATTTATTATGCAATGGCTAATGCCTTCTTCAGAAACTCAAGGTAGAAAACTGAAATTGACAAGAGGACTTTTTTTTTAAATTCAATCTTTTAGGTATTTTAAAGTCAATCCTTACTCAGCTATAAAGAGAAATGAAAGTATTGCATTTGACAGTAAATGGATGGAACTGGAGACTGTCATGCTAAGTGAAATAAGCCAGACCCAAAAAGTTAAAGGTCAAGTGTTTTCTCTAATATGGTGGGGCGGGGGGAGAGAAAGAAAGGTAAGGTGGGGGGAGAGAAAGGAAAAGCAGGGTGGGGGGAGCCTGTAAAATAGAAGAAAGATCAGTGGCATGGTGAAGGGGACTAAGGGGACAGAATAAGGGAAGGACAGTAGAATGAATCTGACCTAACTTTCCTGTGTACATATATGAATATACCAGTGAATCTCTCCATCATGTATGTCCACAAGATGCTAATTTAAAAAAAAAAGTAAATAGCAGAAAGATCAGCAGAATAAGGTAACAGAATGGAGGAGAGGAGGGAAAGAAGTACTGGGGACTGAATTAGAGCAAATCATATACCATGAGTTTATAATTATGTCAAAATGAATTCTAATTTTGTGTGTAACTAGAAAAAAAATCAATAAAATGAACAAATACACAGAAAAAGTCAATCATTCATGGCCCTTAATAAAGGAATCTGCTTACAAATTGTAATATTCTTCTAAAACTAAATCCAGCAAATGATCATTCTTCTTTGAAAAGGAGGGGGTCATTATTTATTTTATAAGAAGGGTTCTTTGCTTCAGAAAAATGACATGTAGGAGTTACTATACAGATGACTTAAGAGATTTAAAATATGACTCAGTTTGTATAAGGCTTTTTGGGAATATACTTTATAAGATAATGCAAATCCCTTATCTTAGTTGCTTTTTAGAAGCAAACTTACAGAAACAAAGCAAAAGCTGAAAACACCACAATTGCTTTTGAAAAGACGGAATGCTGAAAACAGGAGCGCAAGGACCCCTTTAGCCTCTCTGGACCTGTCTAGACTACACAGGCTGAGAATATACAAAGAACAAATTTAGAAAGGCAGTGGAGAAAGACGAATAGCTGCCCTTAAATTCTGAACCCGTCCTGTGGTGAGAACCGTCTAGGAGATCAAAATAGTCTGGGAAGATGTCTTAAAACATCTCCTTGTAACAATGAGGATTTTATGACCTAATGATTTTGTGACCAGGAATATTATTGAAGTTGAAACTATACTGCTAAATTCATGAAGCATTTCTTTGTGTTCCCTAAGGAAAAATACCTAGATTTAGACAGATATCCAGTATGATATTTTATGACATGGCTTTGCAGTGAAATAAATTTGACAATAGTTCAAACCAAGTTCATTGGGAAAAAGGCGGTGAAGAGGGGAAACTTATTACTCATTTTTTTTTTAAGAGAGAAGGACAGTGAGAGAGAGAGACAGACAGACATAGAAAATCAATTTTTATTGAGTTTTTCACATGGCTTTTGTTGCTCTAACACTTAGTTGTGTATGTGGGTGCTGGGGTATGAACCTGTACCCACGCACGCTGGGAAAGCGCTGTAAGCCACACCACTGCAGCCCTTATTACTCTTATTTTTGTCAAAGAGATCCCAGTCATAGATTCTAAGCACAATTTTTAAAAACCAAAGGGTCATGTAGGGCTAGAGTGGTGGCTCAGTGGTTGTGGTGCTTGCCTGGCACGCGCAAGGACCTGGGGTCAAATCCCAGCACCACGTATACAGAAAAGTGTTGGAGCAACGAAAGCCACAAGAAAAACTAAAAAATAAAATTGATTCTTTCTCTTTCTCTCACTATCCCTCTCTTTAAAAAAAAAGTCACGTAAATAAAGATTTTTAGAATATTGAAATACCTAGAAATAAAAGAACACTCTGGAGAAAGATTTATTATAACAATGTTATTTTGGCAATGTCTAATGGTATAACTTTTAGTAATTCTTATGTCAAGAAATAAAGGAGGGAAATCAGACAATGGAGATTATTGTTGCATGCTATAAGTTTTATGGAGAATAAGGTTTGTAATAAAAATTTCATTACTGAGATTATGGATAGTGAAATCTTTATAAATGAAAAGTTATCTACTATTTTTATTAAAGAAAAACATTTTAAAGAAGAATCTGTCTCTTTAATAGCATGCTCATTTTGAAAGTAGATACCTTCTAAAATACTGCTCTTATTAATTTAAATCCATAATAGGTTGAAATTTAAAACTAATTCACTTTCATTCTCTTGATCCAGTAGCTCAAGATAGCTATTTAAAATGCAACATTTAATTAAAAAGGAAAACCAATGGACTATGTGAGTCTTTTCAAAACTAAACTTGAGCTGCATCCTCTCAAATTTCCTAATTCATAAACTCTTTCTTAGAAATAGCTATTGCAATCTGGGAATTCTTCATTAAACCTTTTTAGCTATAACATTATTTCCTTCAATAAACTATAGTGCTGAAGGTCTTCATTAAATGACTAATTTACATAATAAGGCTACTATTTTAATCTTGGAGCTGGGGTGTCTCAGTGGTAGAGTGCGTGCTTAGCAGAAGAAAGTCCTGGGTTCAAGCCTTCTCAAGAAATCGTAAGAAAGTGAAGTTTTGGACAAAGATTTCAACCTCTGGCTGCTTCCTGGGTTTGATTTGGTTTACAGGAGGCTGAAGAGCTCACAGTTCATATCTGTCACACACATTTCTAGATATTCCTTTGACTCCTTAAATGTATCTATCATTTTCCAATATAGCTCTCATACTTCACTGTGAATTTCTGGACATTTCAAAAGAAAATACTATAGCAACAAATCACTCTCCTGATCAAATGAGAAAAATCAATATAACTACAAATTTAAAGGAGGAAGTTTATCTGCTGGGGACATATGGGTCATTTTGTCTCCTCATAGCATTTTCTCTGCTCAGATAATTGCAAAGCTGTCAGTTCTCAATCATTCATGTTGTGAACAGATAACAGGAATTATATTGCCACCAACCACTAGTTACAAAAATTCATACCTGCTTCCACACACAGTTGCTATGGCTTTGAAGCAGCCCGACGCAAGCTGATAGGAACCTGTGTAGCACCGGTCAATGGCCCAATTAAAAAGATTGATTTGATCAGGATTAAGTTCTAATAGCAAGACAACAACTTCACAGCCAAGTTGATGAACCTGAACACACAGAACAAATCAATTACTCATATTTAATGCAAGAATGTTTTAAGAAAGACACAAAATTAAGGTTAGACTATGTAAACTGGGTACAACAAAAGTGGAGACTGAGCATTCGTTGTGTTTAATTTTCATGCCACATATTCTTTTTTTTTTTTTCTTAAGGAGAAGGACAGTGAGGGAGAGAGAGAGAAAGAAACAGAATCAATTTTTATTGAGTTTTTCACATGGGTTTCGGTGCTCTGACACTTAGTTGTGTACGTGGGTGCTGGGGTTTGAACCTGTGTACTTCAGCATGCCGGGCAAGCGCCGTAACCGCCAAGCCACTGCTCCAGCCCCCAATATTGTTCTTTAAGAGGATGCAATGTTGCAAACAGAAACTGACATGGATAAACAAAATTTAACTCTATGGAAATCTGTTATGTAGGATACACTCATTCCCAAATTTTTAACTCCGAAAAGGTGGTAAAAATTTTATTGGTAATGTTTGTACTTTGTGTTTAAGATGCTTCTGACAAATGTATGTGTTTGGTTAAAAAATATAAAATATCCTTTATGTATATAAATATCTTTTAAGGAAAGCATCAGATTATATGATTATGAGTTTTAATTACAAAATACACGGTGTGCAGCTCAGCTAGCAATCTATCAAACAGAAATACAGTCTCTTGGTAGGAAGAAGTCAAGAGATGTATCATATAACACAAGGACTACAATTAATAGTGATAGAATATATTTTCGAACATTGCTGAGAGTACATATTGTTTGCACCCCCCAAATAACTATATGAATACATATTAGCTAGATTTAAACATTATAGGACACATATGAAATATATGTATATATTTAAAAACATGTTGTACATGATAAATACAATTTTATATGTTGATTAAAATATAAATTTGAGAAAAAAAGAAATTCAGTCTCAATAGACTTTTCATAACCAGAGGCTTTCATATGGAAAAACACCATACTAGATAGAAAGGAATACTTCATTGAAAATTCTTGAAGCTGCTGTCAAATATTGGATGTTCAGAGAACATGTTTATCTACCCAGGAGAAGCCTGGTGTCTGAAGGCTATATTCCCCTCACAAAATAACATCTTCCCACCTTTCCTTAAAATTGCCCAGTATTCTTGACAGTTGCAACTATGTGAAAATGGAACCATCTTGTTGTTTACTTTCAGGGTCTGGACCCAGAAGAGAATGAAATTCTAATTGGATGGACAAGCAACTTCAACCTAGCCACCCCACCCCCTTTACATAATTCCCGACAGTTAAAAGCTGATGATATTATTGCAAAGGATTTGAAAGTAACATTTCATTAAAAAATCAGTTTGACCTGAAATAAAACCAGCAAGTTTTTGTTGTGCTTTAGAAACTTTACATTGAGGTGTAAAAAATTTATGATGAATCATCTTTCCTGAACATACTAGTGTGACCACCACCAGGTCAGAACCAGAACCAGAACCAGAAATGTTACCAGTGCTGCTAAAGCCTCTACTGGGCACTCCCTTAGTCACTGGCCTCTCTCCTCCCCTGAAGCCACCACCGTCCTGACATCTACCACTATTAGTTAGTTTGGCCACTTTTGAACTCTGTATTAATGGAGACATATAGTATATAATGTTGTGTCTCACATGAATTTAATTTGCATTTCCCTGATGCTACAGACTGGGCCCCCCCAAAGTTCACATGTTAAATCCTTATGTTGAATGTGATGGTATTTGGAAATGAGTCCTTTAGGAGATGATTAGGCCATGGAGGTGCTTTTATGAATTTGTTAATGCCTTTATAAAAGGGACCCCTGATAACGCCCTTGTCTGTACCACATGTGAGGACCCAGCATAAAGATGGCCATCTAAAAACCAAGAAGTGGGCTCTTGCTAGACTCTGAATCTGTCAGCAACTTAATCTGGTACTCCACTGCTCCCACAAGTGTGAGAAATAAATTTCTATAGTCAATAGTCCACTCAAGCTATTTTGGTATTTTGTTACAGATGCCTGAAAGGACTAAGATACCAGATTGCTAATGAGCTTGAGAATATTTTCTTATGTTTATTGGACATTCAGATAGCCTTCATCATGAATTGCTTAAATTTCTTGCTCATTTTTCTGTTGAGTTAGTATATATCTATTTGTAGGGTTTCTTTATAGATTCTAGATAAAAGCCCTTTGCTAGTTATATATTACAAACATCTTTCACTTTTTAAGTAGCCTGTTCATATATTTAATGGTGTCCTTCCTTGTAGTTAGAACTTTAGGTACCTGGTTTAAGAAATCTAACCCTAACACCAGGGATGAAGATATTCCTTTGTATTATTTTCTAGAAACTTCTGTATTTTAGCTGTTACATTTAGCTCTACAATTCACCTACAATAAAGGTTTGGATATAGTATGAGGAGTCAATTTTTTTCATTTTTAAAAATTTGACCCCAAATAACTTATTGAGAAAAACCATCTTTCCCCCACACCTCTGCAGTGCTACCTTTGAAGTAAATAAAATGTAAACATACATGATTCATTTTCTGGCCTCGCTATTCTACTTCATTCATATATTCATCCATTCTTGGGTAAACATTACAGTGTTTTAAGTACCATAAGTTTGTGGTGAGTACTGATTTCTGCTAAAGTAAATTCTCTTGCTTTGCTTATATTGTTTTAAATTATTTTACCTTTTCTTGGTTCTTTGCAATTCCATACATAAATATTTTAAAAAACAACATGTCAGATGCTGCAAATATCCTGCAAGGATTTGACTGGGATTATATTGTCTCTATAAATCATTTTGGTGGAGAAATGTTTATAATATTGACTTTTCCAATTCATGAACATGTTACATTTTCCATTTATGAGATCTTTAATTTTTCTCATTAATGCTTTATATGTTTCTACATAAGAGGGCTGTATATATTTTTATTTTTGTATATATTTTATTATTGTATTAATGCTAAGTAGTTAATGTTAGTTCCTAATTTAAAAAATATTATAATGATATAATTTTACAATTAATTTAAAAATATCCTAGTGTTATATACTGAATTACAACTGGCATTTTTCACCTTGACCTTTCATTCAGCAACTTTGCTAAATTCACCAATTAATTCCAATCTATAGGTTCTTTTGGATTTCCTATATACATAATTGTGTCATCTTTGAATAGGAGATTTTTTTTTTCTCATTACTTGGATCTTTTCTTTCCTAATACACTGGCTAGAATCTCTATAATATTGACAGAGATGGTGAAGTTGAGTTTCTTTGGTCTTTCTAATGTCAGAAGGAATATTTTCAATATTAAGTATGATGTTTACTATACGGGTGTATTTTTTTAACACATACCTTTTATCAAACAAACATTCATCTCTTAATTTTGCGAGTTTTTCCTCATTAATGAATGTAGAATTTTTTACAAAGCTGCTTTTTCTACATATGTTGAGATGATCACATATTTTCTTTCTAAGATTCTACTATTAATATAATTTATATACTAATGAACTGACAAATATTTGAATATCAAACCAACCTTGCAGTTCTTTTTTTTTTTTTTTTTGACACTGGGTATTTAACCCAGAAGCTCTTTACTACAGAGCCACATCCCCAGAAACCTTGTGGCATTTTTTATTTTTTTGGGGGGTGCTGGGGATTGAACCCATGCATGCTTAACCACTGAGCACCTTCACAGACCTTTTTATTTTTTATTTTGAGACAAGATATTGTTAGGTTGCTTATGGCCTCATGAAGTTGCTGAAGCTGGCTTTGAACTTGTGACCCAGAGCCACTAGGATTTCAGGTGTGCACCACTGCTCCTGGCACCCTTGCAGCTCTTGAATAAAACTAACTTGATCATGATTATGATCTTCTTCAAACTGTCTTTTTATATCTTACTGAATTCAGTTTCCTAACATTTTGTTTAATCTCATTCATGAGATTGCCTTTTAATTTTCTTTCTTGTTACACCTTGTGCAGTGCATTATCAAAGTTATGCAGTTCTCATAAAATGTACTGGGATATTTTTCCTTTTAATGTGTGTTTTAAGAATTTGTATTCAATCAACACAAATTTGTTCCTTAAATGCTTGGTGGAAGTCATCAGTAAAACCATCTGATCTTAAAATTTTCTTTAAGATTTTCAACGTACAGATTCAACTTTATTTTATACTGACTAGTCAGATTTTACTTTTCTTCTGTTGTTTTTCTATGAAATATGTCTACTTTATCTAAAATTTAAAATATACAGGCATGAAGATTCATGTGTTCTCTTTCATTTTTACTACCTGTAGTAATGCTACTCTTTGCATTTTTACCTTCTCTAACTCTCTTTCCTGACAAGATTTGCTATGAATTTCTTAATTTTATTAGTCTTAACAAATTTAAATTTTGATTTTAATGACCATTATTGACCTTTTCCCTTTATTAATTTTTTAAATATTTTTGCTACATTTATGGAATGTTCTTTTTTTATTTTTTTTTAAAGAGAGAGGGACAGTGAGAGAGAGAAAAAAGAGAGAATCAAGTTTATTTAGTTTTCATGTGGCTTTCATTGCTCTGAGACTTCGTTGTGTACATGGTGCTGGGGTTTGAATACGTGCATGGAAGGCAATTGTACAACCACTGAGCTACCTACCGCTCCAGTCCTTCAACTTTATTTTTTATAATATATTTTATTAAGGAATTGAGTTATTATACAATCATAAATGCGTTTAAAGTAACAATATGATATGCATATACACTTAAACCAGAATTACCCCCAGATCCCTCCCTCAACTTTATTTTTTTATTATTTTTAATTATATATAACTTTAGCATTCATTTTGACATAATTAAAAAAGCATGGAATATAATTTTCTCTAATTCAGTGCCCAGTATTTTTCCTTTCCCTCCCCACCTCCCTCCGCCTGGTTCCTTTCCCTCTATTCTACTGATCTTTCTGCTATTTATTTTTAGTTAGTTTTTTTAAAATTTACTGCCTTATGGACATACTTGATAGTAAGATTCGCTGCAGTATATTCATAAATGTACATAGGAAAGTTAGGTCAGAAAACTCCTCTGTTCTTCCCTTATCCTGTCCCTACTACCTCCCCTTCAGTCCTCTTCATTTGGTCCACTAGTCTTTCTTCCATTTTGATGCAATCCATTCCCCCTTTTCCTTCCTTCCTTCCTTCCTTCCTTCCTTCCTTCCTTCCTTCCTTCCTTCCTTCTCTCTCTCCCTTCTCCTCTTATTTTGGACTAGCTTCTGAATATCAGAGAAAACATTTGACCTTTGGCTTATTGATTCTGGCTTATTTTGCTTAGCATGATAGTCCCCAATCCATTCATTTACCAGCAAATGCGATAATTTCATTCTTCTTTATGGCTAATACTCCTGTGTGTGTGTGTGTGTGTGAGAGAGAGAGAGAGACAGACAGACAGACAGACATTTCCATTCATCTGCTGAATGGCATGTAAGGACTGTTCTAAAAAACTAGGAATGAAACCACCATAAGATCCAGCTGTCCCACTCCTCAGTATATATCCAAAAGATCTAAAATCAGCATACTACAGTGATATAGCCAAATCAACATCTAGAGCAGTAAAATTTGCAATAGCCAAGCTATGGAACCTTTCACTGATTTTTGCTTTGGGTTTGATATGCTATTTTTTTTCTAACTTCTAACAATATACATAGGTCATTGATTTTCTGCCTTTCTTCTTTTTCCTACATGCATTTAAATCTATATATTTCATTCTAAGCAAGGCTTTATTTAGAGCCCACAAATTTAGTATGTAGTATTTTCATTATTCTTCAGTTTAGAACATTTCCCAGCTTCCAGTGTTATCTATTCTTTGAGCACTGATTATCTGGAAGTATATTTTAAAATTATTATTAAAATTATTATTATCTTTTTATTATTCATTACTAGCTTAATACTGCTATGAACAGATAACAATCTGTATCATTTCAATTATTTGAACCATGTTGAAACTTGCTTTATGACCAGTTTAGGGTCAATTTTGGCAAATGCTACAGTGTTTTTTTTGATGCTGTTGCATCATAAGCAATGTGAATAGCAGACAGACCTGCACTAGTGTGGCTGACGTGGGAGGAGACTGCGTTGTGAATGATGCTTCCGGATCTCAGGAACTCCACTGGGGCAGAACTCCAAAGACATTTAAAAAAAATTTACTTACCCGTAAATCTTGACAAGCCAGAATGTTGTCAAGCCACTTATATAGGTAGCCATCTGGGGAAAGGCCCACATTGTCGAAAACAGGACCACAACACAATACTGCTGACATTGCCTGACAACAGAAACATAACAAAACAAGGAAATGAAAGCTGGAATGGTAATGGCATCCAGCTGACTTTATAACACATAACTGCCAGATGTACAGAGGATGATGCCCTGTAGAAGCAGTTATTCCTCTAAGATTTTAAAGCATTCCTTAGGAGTCAATAAAAATATCAGATTCCAAATTTGGTTTTCAAATAAAAGTTAAAAGCTTATAAATTTAGCTATATGGTCTTGTAATTTTATGATTACAATAAATCTTTATATGATGAGAGTACTTAAAACAATATGATCACTTTACAATGTATAAAATAAACTTTCAATGACTTCAATTGAATGATTTCTGCTTATAACATAAATTCAGCTTTTTATGACAAATATTAGACTAATATACCCAACTGACAAACTATGAAATATAAGGAAATACATAATGATGATCCTTAATCAAAGGTACAGACAATGAAGACTGTAAACTTTAGTTCTTTTAAGTGGGTGGGGAGAATGGGGAGAAAGTAAGAGAAGGGGGCTCCTGACTTAAATGAGGCAGGGCCATCTGTCCGTCAGGGACATCATTTCCATTGGCCTCATTGAGCTCAAAGTTCACCTGAACCAGTAAGCAATGGTGTTTATTACAGAGCTGATAGGAGTACTTTTTTAAAGGACATGAGGCTGTAAGGACTGTTTCTAGTGATTTTGAGCAGTCCTCGTAGTATGGAAGCTTATTTCTAGCAGTCTTCTAAGGATAGGAGGAGACTCTCCTTTTAGTCAATTTTGAACCCAAGGTGACATCTGTGTTTTTTTTATCAAGTTGATTTGCAAAGCAACTATTTAAGGAGCAAGTAAGCAAAAACCATACAATTCTCAGATTGGAGAATACTGGATAAAAGTGGGAGCTTAAAAATTTTAGCATTTTCAAAGTGTGAGCCCAATTGGAATATTTACATACTCCAATTTACATATATCTGTTGACTTATGTTTGTGTGTGTATATTTGGCAATTTTTGAGATCAATCTACATATTTATATGTGTGTGAGTGTTCACTGTTTTTACATGCACATTCATATTTAATTAGATAATATCATGTTGCTTATTTTAACTTTATTTTTTTTATAATGATAGGGATGGAACCCAGGGGCTTCGTGGATGTTAGGCAAGTGCTTTACTACTGAACTACATCCTCAGCTCTTATTTTACAGACATGGCTGTTAGTTGTTTAAGGATAGAGATCATTGATCGGATCAATATCAGTCAGTGAGGAAAACATCCCTTACCTTTAATGCACAATACTGGTATCTTGTAATCTGATGATTTCTGTCACTGTAACGATCTAGAGGTGTAAACATAATGCTGAATGGTCCTGCCCACTGGCTAAATAAGATGAAGAGGTGGTGTCTCAGGCTTTGCTGGGGGAAGAGGAATCTTCTGTGGTGAACTAGGGAGAAAAAGAGGGAGTCAATCAAATAGATTGGATGCAGTCTGTATCAGTATGATACAGGATTCTCAAGTTTTATGGAAAGGAACCATCTCATTTCTTAACTCCAATTTTCTTTCTTTTTTATTCTCATGAATTTTTGGTGCTGGAAATTGAGCCCAGGGTTTTGTGCATGCTCAACATGTGGATTACCACTTAGCCACATCCCCAGGCTCCTAACCAGTTTTCTTTAGTAATAAAACTTGACTTTTTAAAAAACATTTCTTTCTACATGTATACTCTTCTTTTTATTGCAGCCCATTGCACCTTGACTCAGTGTGGGAAGAAGACACAGACCACAGGAGCAGATACTCTCTTCAAATTGACAGCTAAGACAACACCCACTCAGCTGCTGCTCACATATGACAAGTTTTCCTGACTGTTGCTGCCTGTTGTCAGGAAAGACTGTGAAATACAGTATAGACTGTTTCAAACGAATATGCTTTAACTCAAATCCTAATTTAGGGTCTTCAAGGATGAGGAAGACTGGTAAGGTTAGTAACATTGCCTTGTATGCAGCAATCTTGTTTAAATTTAGCTTTTGGTAATTAAACAAAATCTTATATTTTTTATATAAAACTAATGAGCTATTTTGACTCTCGTTTCTATCAGGACAAAAATATTCCATGCCTATTTGGTCCATGAAAGATAATTCTCAATAAGGTAATACTTAGTCAAATGTAAAATGCATTGTGTGATATAGAATTCTACTCCATGTGTTGATGAGGTGGAGTCAGGCCAGGAACATTGCTGAAATTACATGTTCGTAGATAAGCACAGAGACAATGTGATAAAATGAAGCATGTGTGAATATTTCCTCTGAATTACTTCCTTCCTACAGAAATCACATGAGCTCATTTTCAGATGAGAACCAAAAAAAGAAGAGACAAGCATAAAACTCAATCTGATTCCTATTGTGCCCTTTCCAGTTCCTTGCCGTTGTGACAACCTATTCTTACATATGCATTTCCAAGTATCTCAAAACAAACACTTGATCTTGTCCCTGCCATGCATGCAGGCCAAGGGGCATCGAGAGGAAAGCACGGAACACAAACGGTTTCCCAAGCATGAAACGTAATTTGTAATGCTGGATCACCGCACCTGGGACACACTGGATCAAGTTGGCAACCATGGCACTAAAATGTGCCCGAATATCTTTAAGAATTTCAACTTCTTTGTCATTTTCGGCTTCTAAGAGCATGCGGGTCAAGTCCACGTATTCTAAGAACAAAGCTCCAAGGGCTAAAGTATCCCGTTCTAAGGCTCCATTTGTGCTGGAATAAAGGGGGAAAAAATCACACTTTTAGACCATCAATCTTCACGTTAAAGTAGCAAGTGCTGCACGAAAGATAAGATAATGTCAGGATTCGTATGGTACATTTGTTTGGTTTATGCAATGTAAGAAGAATATGGAAACAGAAAAAAGAGGCTTTTAAAAAACTTTGAGTTAATATATTTAAAACAAAGAGATAAAAAAGAGGCAAAAGGACTAGTTTGTTGCGGAAAGATCAACTTGGTAGAATTTTGTTCCCACCTGTCACTTATTACACCAGCGTCAGCCAGAAGCTCAAAAATTCGAAGCAGTTGTAGCCTTAACAAGTCTCGCCTTTCTCGACGTTTCTTGTTCTGTGAAGAAAGAGGGAATAGCACTTACAGGCAAAAACGATAGGGACTGTGCTTTAGGACACTGTATTAAGGGTATCGCCTTCTACATTTGATTTTTAAGCATGAGAGACAACAAGCATTTTCCTTCTTCCTAATGCTTAGGCACAATGCTTGCTGTTACAGGCTGTGAGGCTGTTACAGGTCGGAAGTGGTCCATAATATGTGTAAGGATGAGTGCTGAGAACTACCCAGCCTTGTTTCCTGGACGTTCCCAGTGTCTGGTGAAAAACAGAGAGGAGAATCCCACCAAATCTTCTCATGCAGGTAACACAGGCAAACTGATGAATTTTTGGTATTTGCTGTCATTACATCTACTACACGGCAAACTCTTTCTCAGTCGTTTTATTAATCCCAGTACATTAAAATTGAATTTTGAAGTGGATTCACTTCAGGGAAAATAAAGTATCATATGCCAAATGACATATAATATTCTTGGCCACTGACTTTCTTTAAAAAAAAAAAAAGAAAAGAAAAAGAAAAACCAAGCAAACTAAAATCAACTTAAATTTTAACCCAAGCCTTTTGCAAAAGAATGCAATAAAACTTACCATAGACAAGACTAAATTGTTTTGCCTTATATGTTTAGGACATAACATACATATGTTAAAATTGGAATCATATTGTATTAATATTTGAATACTGAAAAGTAGTGAAAATGACAAAAGTTAGAATATTAAGATTCATTATTAAAGGCACATTGGGGTGCTTGTATTCTTTAGGGGAACTACTGGATTTGAATTCATGCCATTGTCCAAAAAAGCAAATCTTAATTATTAAAATTCAAATTCTTACCTCTGGTCTTCTTTCTAGAGCCTCTTTCATTAATGGATGAAGTTCTTCTACCAATTCTCTATGGGGTAAAAAAGTCACATTTGAAATTCATTGTTAGTGACATAAAACTCGTCACCAAATATGTCCATTCAATCCTAAACTGCTTGCTTTTTTTCATTTTGCTTCTGATATAATAGTTTCCTGACTATTCCAAAATTCCCATTCATTTGGTGAACTGGAAGGTACTGGTCTATGTTTTGTATTACTGGTCTTAATACCAGTGCTATGCACAGAATCTTGGCTTAAAATATCCTTGTTGACTTAGTTGTGACTTAACAGTTTGAAGATCTCTTTGGCAAAAAACCCTATATGAACAATTAAACAAGGAATATTTTTCAAGCGTTTACTAAATTCAAGCATTTTACTACAAATTATGAAACTGAAAATAAAGATAATTGAGTCTCTACACATAAGAAAATTTCTGGCTAATTAGAGAAAAAAAGATGGGTACAATAACTCTGGAACTAACATTGGCATCCATGCTCGAGAGATTGATATTGCAATTGATTCAAAAAATGAGATCTTTGGATATTTGAACAAGCTATGCTGCATACCTGTACAAAAACGTAAATATTTAATCCCATTGTCAAATATTTTGAAGAATAACAAGGGATGATAGAAAGGGAGGAGAAGGGGAAATGTTGGAACTAAGATAAAGCAAGGTACATTCCAAGCAGTTATAAATATCACTGTATATACTATAGCCATATATATATATAAACTGTTCTTCATAGGTATAAGAATTATGTCACTGTAGTTGGGTTTTTTAGGAATAACATAGGACCCAGAAGAAAGGCAAGGGATCAGGGGACTGGAGGAGGGAGGTACAGAGATGGGGTGGGGGGGAATACTGAACAAATTGTATTGCTGAATTGTCTTCATCTAGGAATAGGTGACAACTAACCCCAACATTATGTAAAACTATAATCACTAATAAAAATAAATTTAAAAAATGAGATCTTTGAATTTAAATTCCTTTTTTTTGAGCTATATGATAAAAGCAAATTATGGCAGGTACTGCCATCAAAATTATTTTTCTTGTGTGGTACAAATATGTCTGGATCACATTAACATGCATTGTGTACCATACACATATCCCCTTCCTCTGTTCTCTACATCTCTAGTTCTGATTTATAATAGTTATTTTAAATAGTTTGAAATAATGTCTGAATTAATTGTTCAGATATATCTTCCAGATTATTATGTCAAAACAGACAAAATTATGCATTTCAGCTTGTCACCAGACTAGCACTAACTTATTTTGTTTAGAATATATGTCATGATTGAATACTGCATGCTTTCTGGTAGGATATTTTGTGCTGTTAGATATTATTACCCTCTAGGAAAATCCAAGGACAAGAGGGTACAAACTCAGTGGAATTTTGCACTGAGAGAAAGAAAAGCTGGTTTCTAGTCCTGGTGTGACTAATACAGATGTTGCAATTTCTTTATTAAAGAAATAGGAATAATATTAATAGTCTCCTCTGCTGCACAGGTCCTACTTACCAACTATTTACTATGTGCAAATTCACATTTAATATACTCACTCAGGAAACCTATGAGATGGATTCTATTATACCATTTTTTCAATAAAAGGGATACACTTTATTTTTATTTGTTATTCCAATTTTATAGTTGAAGAAACTGAAGTTTAGACACATTAAGTTTTCCACACACACATGGGGATCAGGTGAATAATGTCACCTACCTCCAGGAAGAACAAAAGAACAAAACATTCAAAAGGATGCCATGTTTTTGGGGAAAGAATATCAGGTCATTTCACTATTAGTACTATGATTGTAATCTCATAGTGTGTCAGTATGAAGCTTAGTATTAACTAATTAACTGAAAAATAGTAAAATGCAGGTTCCTTGGAACTCAAGAAATGAGAACTCACAATTTTTTTAAGGGTAAAAATCTGACTTGGTCATTGATAACATAATGGATCTTTCTCAGTTGTTCCTAAAGCAACTCATTAATCTTTACTTTTAAAATAGTCTCTCTGAGACATCTGAAGCCTGCCCTTTTATTTTTGCATGGAAAAATTCACTTTTTTTTTTTTTTTTGGTCCATATAGGATTTTGTTGCTTAGCTAAGGCCAAGAGAAGCAGCTGGAATGAACATTTTACAATGCCTTTTTTCAAAATGCTTTGATGCTGCCTCAGTGGAATTCTTGTTTGACTGTAGATGCAAAATAAAGAAATCTAGAAAGTCAGATTTGCTGTTGGTCTTAAGGCAAGAGAAATAAATATCTTACAGAAAAAAATCGACCAGCTACACTGAACACACCCAAAAGGATTATATCCATGCATCACCTTTTAGAGTCTATTGGGTAAATGGCAGATAAACAGATACTATTATTATTTTGATATTATAGCCTCTGAGTTAGTCTGGGAAACAGGATTGATGGGGGATCATCTTCATTTACAGTTAATGAAAACAAAGCTTGCAAGTGAAATCAAATCTGAGAATCAAAATCAAAGTTGCAATAACTAAAAGTGAAATGTGAGTCAGTTGCAAGGAACATTCATATGTGCACATCAACCAAAGAAGACATAAAGGAAATTGTGCAAAGCCTATGAATTCTCCAGATGCACTGCAATACACACACGCAAATTCAAGTTAAGAAACGCAACTACAGCAGCAGCGACATGTATGCATGTAGAAAAAGTCATTAAGACTACTGTACCTGAAAACAAGGGAATTTGTTCTTCCAAATCCTAAAACTAAGGACTCTGTGATCTCAATGCTCTCTAGTCTCATCAAAGGCACCAACTGCTTTAACAGAACTCCCACCGATGGGGTGCCTATGGCCTGAAACAAGTTGATTAAAAGTGAAAAAGAGGTAACATGGTAACTGATGGTTTCTTTTATCACACGTGGAATTCCATAATCACAGTTTCAAAGTACTGAGCCACATCCCAAGGCACTGCCATCATTACAGGAAAAAAAAATGCACACATTTAATACAGAACAATGCAAGTTTAATTCCCACCTAGGACATGAATTCTAAAGAAAATTCTTATAACAGTCCTCTTCTTTTTTTAAAAAATCATACAAGTCTACAAAACTATCTTGAACAAAATCATTTAATTGAGGCATGGTTGAAAGGTGAATACTTGGTGAGGAGTGAGAGAAATGTGACATTTAGAAAATGATATGACCTCAGGGCACTAAGAAACAGAAGTTTGGTCTTAAGCAAGTTTCTCAACTTCGCTTTTCCTTCAGTTCCCCTCTTGCCAGGCAACAGTAATAAATTATTCACATAAAGACTCAATGGAATTTAGAAATGTGTAGGATGAAAATCTGATCCCATAATACTCCAGATGGCAGGCACAGTGCAATTTGCACTGGGAACTCTAGACAAACAAGCTAAAAAAAAACCTTACAGAATAATTCTTCTGAAGCATGTCATGTCACCTTGTTATCGTAGCTCACTGTACCATCAGGTGTGGTCGCCATTATTTCTGGGGTGGAGGCTCGTAAGTGGCCTGGGCTCATGATACTGGGTTTTGCAACTCCAAAACAGAGAATAAGGTAGTTTCTCCACAAGGTGACATAGTTGTCTCCGCTGCCCGCAGTGCTGGTTTTCTTGGCATTAATCGGGCTACTAGAAATATGGAGTACAAAAAATAAGAGGGAAACTAAATTCTCACATTTAAATATCACAGGAAATTAAAGAAAGATCACAGGAAGTGCTTAGATAGAGAGCTTTCTGTCGAGGATGCTGCTCGGGGAATATCTGCACTGGATGAGAAGTTGAATGAATAGAACTTTAAGGGCCCTTTTGCCATTAAGAGTCTAAGATTCTATGTTTAGATAATCATATAGATTACTAAAGGGAAAAACTTGCTCTAGAGAAAAGCTTCTTATCTGTTTTTACCCAATGTTAAGACTTCTATAGAAGGAAATTTGGAAATTAGAGAGGATTTAATTATTCCAATCTCTTCTATAAAATGAAAATTTAAGAGGACAAAGGGAAAAACAAGCGAAATAGAGGAAAACACACGGCCGCCTTACTTGGGGTCCACTAGAGGCATCACTGACTGCAGCCGAGTGAAGGCGTAAGGCCAGGCATAGCTGAGGGCAGTGGGGCAGTGCTTGGGCAAGTTCTCCTGCCGCAGGAAGCTGAAAAGGCAGAGGACCCAGGGGTCTTTGACAGACTGTGCAAATATCCAGACGTGGGAAGGGCTCTTCACATCATAATGGCTGTTGACCAGGACCGCATTCCATTCCACCAACCACTGCAGATCCACGCTGTGGGTCAGCGGTAAGGTTGCCTGCAGGCACAGAGGTAGGCAGTCACCCAATGCTGAACTGGGAGGATCCATCCTCACCAAAACCAGCGCTCCTTCTTCCATAGTGCCCTTCCTGATTGCCGCAATGGCCCAGCTTTGGATCTGAAGCACCCGTCCTACGCCCACCACACGCAGTACCGGTGCATAGTCACCTGTGTTTCCCGGGTGGTGCACAGTCACCTGTGTTTTCCGGGCTAGCAGCTAAGCAGCTTAAGCGCAAGGTTCAAGGATCAAGGTTGTTTTGACAGTTTTGTTCTCACATAGCACCATATATCAGTTCACAGAAGTTGCTCATGAAATATTTGTTGAATAATACATGGCATTAGTTAATTTAAACTCAATCACAGATTAACATTGCAATATTCTCAAGTTATTGATCTGAGATTCACAAATGTGTTTTTAATCCCTGCAATCAGCATGTGTGTGTGTGTGTGTGTGTGTGTGTGTATTTTAGTTGTGATTTTCTTTATTTTTACTTAGACTGAAACACTTTTCTTTGATTTAGAGAGATGGTTAAACACAGCCCATTTTATCAAGGGAATTTTACAATAATTTTCCCCCCCTTATATTTATTTGTGCATGTGGTTCTAGGGATCAAACCAGGACCTTTCACATGCCAGGCAAGTGCTTTACCACAGAGCCAATTCTCCAGCCCCTTACTGATGATTTTTGAGATAACCACTTATTATTTATCCTGATACCAAACCAAAGCAATGTTTTAAAACATCTGGAAAGATATATATATATAATATATATTATATATATGATATATAATACTGAAATATACATATCTATACATATATAATATATTATATCAAATATATAAAATATGTCCTAAAAGAGAATGAAATATAAAAACTGATAAACATTCCTGTTATATTATGTATACATTACATTACTGGCATATATTTTAAATATAATATATCAGTTTTTATATTTCATTCTCTTTTAAGTGTTTTGGGGGCATCAATTTTCAAACAGTCTAGTTAATGCCCCAGGAGAGGAAGCTGCCTCCGTGTTTGTTGGGCTTAAGTGGTCCATTTCACCTGCTGGGTCCATGTTCCCACAGGTAGAAAGCTACAGTAGTTGCTTTCATGGCTAATGGGCTACAGGGGGCAGAGCAGAACTTCAGAGCCTGAGATGACATTCTAACACAGGCTCTGTCTGAGGCTTATGACCTGGGGAAATCGCTGGACATTCCAAAGTCTCTGCCTGCTTCCTTTATGACTTGGAATTATAATGCCGATGTCACCTAATCTCTCAGGGAACTGCATTATTTTATGATAAGGGATAATGGATGCAGAAACAGCCAGCACAAAGCTGGCACTGCTTCCCTTACTTCGTTTCCCCTTTCTGTACATCTTCCTAAGTGCAGTACTGCTGACCTGGTTATCAGAATAAAAAATTTGATTCTAATAAAAACAGAACAAAATCATATCAACAAAATATAAAGGTGCCGGTAGGAAAATAAGATATGCATGTAAAAGAATTAAAGTTGACTATTCCATGTTAAAACAATTTGAACTTCTAAAATCAATAGACTACTTCCCTACTGTGGTGCCTTGCTAACAGTTTTAGTAATTATTATTATGCCCATAAGCAAGAACAAGGCTACTAAAAACAGGACTGTGTTCAATCTCAGCTAGAGAAGGCTATGAAAACCTCACAAGTGTCTTCAGATTTTGGATTCATTTATACTTTTTGACAAATATCTGCATCAGGCGTCAGTAATGGGGATTCTGCTAGTTGTCCCAGATTGTCCCGCCTCTCACAGCTATTTAGTTCTCTTACTGTACTTTTATTTTTAAAAAGTCAGAGAGCTAAAATGAGTTTAGCTTCCTTTCTACTTGTTCAGGAAATGTGAAAGCTGCCAAGACGCTTTTAAAAAGGAAGAATGTATTTGTGTAGCAGATAAAGTTCTACTAGATTCAGATTTTGAATGAGGACTAGTCTAGGCTCTAACTCTCTCCTGCGTGACTGTCCGGCCCCCTTAACATTTCCGTTCTTGCTATTGTTCTCAGATGCTAGGGCTTATACCCAAGGATTGCTCGTGAGCTTTACTGAGGAGCTTCCTCCCAAGTCTCCCTGCACCTCAGTGTTTTCAGTTTCAAAAGCTGTGAGGATCAAATGAGATAATGAATGTGAAGGAACCTTGTAACCATGAAGCACCGCATAAATAGAAGTTACTGTATTAAGAATTAAATACAGGAGGAATTAAACACAATATTAAGTATGTATATTAAGTGTCAAGTATAGAGTGAGGCAAATTGATTTTCTCTAAAGAACGTGAACAATTCTTTTTGAAATTGTAATTAGAAAAATATTATCTATTTTCCTACGGCTTAAATTTTGCTTGCGATTTGCCTGAGTGCCTCCTGAGCTATGAGTTGGAAAGCTAGTCTTGTCTTCCTGAGTATCTTTGGATCAGTTTACTAATCTAACATAAAATCCCCAAATCCAGCCACATAATTTTTCTTTGACTCTCTTTATCAGGTAGGTCCAGAGCTTTCATGTAAGAGCTATTAGCAGCCAGAATCAAATATGTACTTACTGAATCCGAAACTGCTACATGAATAAAGCTTTCGAGAATGGAAGGACTTAGCTGATCCATGACATCAATCATTGGCCTGTCACCATCCTGTACAGAGGGGAGGCGATTATTCTCCATGGGAAAATGAATCCTTCCCACCCACCCGCTGCCTCCATCTAGGACACAAAGCAAAAGAGCTTGCAAGATACTGATAAGGGGTTTCACGCAGAGGAGTGAGTGTCAAGATGGTGAAAGGCAGTGTAGAAAACCCCTGGTGGCTCTGAGTTTAGTCTTTTGAGTTTCAGGGGAAGATTAATTTTCCAACTCCCATTGTTCTCAAAAGATGCTTACCTGAATTTCAGAGACTCATTCATGTACATAAGAACCTAAACACCAGTATCATCCATTAGTCTCTGAAGTGGTCATGTTGTTGTTACTTTCAAGGAATGGAACCCTTAAGTAATCCTTATTTTAACTACTTATTTTAAGTGGCAGGTTTGTTAAAATAAGGGATAAATTATTGATGATGATTGAATTTTAGTCTTAAAAAAACCATACTGGAGAATAACCACAGACTGTCTGTGATATTTATTTTATGTAGTATGCAGCTAATTGATAGAAGTAAACTGAAAGGATAGGAGAGGGTGTCTTATTGAAAGTTCTTCTATATCAATAATATATAAATATATACATACATGAATGTGCATATATTTGCCATTCTTTATTACAGAGAAACTTGGATATATAAGATGATTTCTTCAGAAGCCTTATATGAAAGCCTTGGAATGTATGTCTCCAGAAATAAATGAGAATGGTTTCAAAGAAGTTGTGACTGGTCAAAGAAAACAACACATGAGAAATGTCCTTGACACAGTCTGGCTGAGTGACAGTTAAGAACATGGGACTTTGGAGACATATATCTCTTTTTTGTTTGCTTTTTGGTAGCAAAGATTAAACCCTGGGGTGCTTAACCACTGAGCCACATCCACAGCCCCCCCTTTTTGTACCAGGGATTAAATCTAGGGGTGCTTAGCCACTGAGCAATATCCCCTGTCCTTTTTATTTTGAGACAGGGTCTCAGTAAGTTGCTTAGTAGGTCCTCGCTAAGTTGCTGAGGCTGGCTTTAAACTTGTGATCCTCCTGCCTTAGCCTCCTGAGTTGCTGAGAGTATAGTCATGCACCACTGCACACGGCCCATGGCCTTCTTTTAATGTTTTATTTTGAGACAGGTCTTGTTAAGTTGCTGAGGCTTTGAACTTGGAATCCTCCTGCATCAGCCTTGAGAGTTGCTGGGATTACAGGGGTGTGCCACCACACCCCTGTCAGACATATATATCTGGAGCCTATAGAATTTGAGGGCCCTTTTCAGAGAAAAATATTAGTAATATAAATTTAAATTTGGCTTAAACCTGAAGTTTAAGCTTTATTAACATCTCAAAACTTTTTTGCTAGTGAAGTCCTGAATTCTATAAAAGTGTCAGACATTTCTATCTGACTTTGAATTCTGGCCTGTCACATCATAGTTGTTTATTTGGGTTAAGTCTTTCAACCTCTCTAAACCTCAGCCTCAGTATCTGTATATTAGGATAAACAAAATAAATTCTTAATGTGCAGATAAAATGAATAATATGTGTGAAGCATTTGGCACAATGCTTGACTTTGTACATGGTAATTATTACTACTGTTAGTATCATAATTAGAAACTTAATGGAGGCTCACCAAAATACAACATGTCTTAGAGATCCATTTACCAGATGCCAGAAATGTGGCCCTGAAACAGCTCAGAAAGCCATCTGAACAAATGTGAACAGGAATAACTGTGATGAGCTTGAAAATACTTTGCAAGAACTGTGACCATATTGAGGATAATGAAATCAAGATTAGGGTTTTAAAACAAGAAAATGCAAAGTGGCAGTCTTGTAAAGAAGTACGTGACATAAAAAGCTGGTCTTTCTTCATGAGCTGCAACCTCTGATGGAGGGTGTACAGCACTCGACCAAGGGCTGGGGTGGATCATACTCAAAATTGGCTTCCTTCTCCCATCTGAGTAGGGTATGATTCTTATGCAGCCATTTTTCTACCATCATTGAGATTAAAGAATTTTCAGTCAGCCAGACTGTTTGGTACCTCTGTCATTTTAAATAGAATACATTATTTTAAGTTTATTCTCTAATATAAATGTGGTATCTCCTTAATTAGGTGAATGCTGAACACTATGAAGAAAAGGACCCCTAACCTACATTAACCTTAAAAGTCCTTAGAATATGGGGCTGGAGGGGTGGCTCAGCGGTTACAGCATTTGCCTGGCAGGCCTGAGGACCCAACTTCAAACCCTAGCACCACATACACAATGAAGTGTTGGAGCAATGAAGGCCACATGAAAAATTAAATAAAACTGATTCTCTCTTTTCTCTCTCTCTCTTTAAAAAAAAAAAAAAAGTCCTTAGAAAAGCATCATCCCTTAGTGATCGGGAATGATTTTCCCTATTGCTTTAAGAATACATGACTTACTTTGGTAAACCAAGAACACTATGGCATAGATACTGATCCAATGAAGCATCAAAAATTATGTGCTGACACCACACAACACAAAAACACAGAAAATAGTTGTGCATTATTTATAATTTTTATCTAGATTTCGAAACAGTTAAAAGAAACAAATTGAAAAATTTGGAAGAGTAATCCATACCTCTGGCTGACCCAGGGCAGCAAATAGAGCTCGAATTTCCTTCAGAATTAAGACAGACAGCTTGCGTGTGGCCACCTGGAAACTGCAGAGTAAAACCAGAGCAAAGCCTTCCACAGCGTGGAGGACGCTGCAGTGAGGGCCTCGCTCCGACTGGGTTCTGTGGCTGGAACCACTGGGAATTAGCTGTCACGCAAGAAGAACAACAATCTGTATTCAGCAAGATAACAAGGCAAGCAGAAAAAAATATTCTCATATGTGTATCTTTTGGCACATTTGACCTTGTAACAGTATAATAAATAACAATGGCTTAGCATCAGACACGTCTGTGGATCCATTATTATTCATGAAATGTCCCAGATCCCTTTTTACTTTTCAGATCCACTGTGGCTTTGGAATATCATCAACCATCTGGTATGTCTGATGAGAAATAACTTTTCAAAGCCTGTTAATAATAATGAAAACAAAACAGCTTCTATCGATACCATTTGGGATTACACTATCTGTACAATCAAAATGGCCTTATTTATTTTTAATTAAATTCTCTATAGACTTTTACACACTACTGAATCAAAATTTTAAACATGTTTTATTGACATTTGTTTCCTCTTTTACATGTTAGATCCTAATCTAGGTTTTGCAGGTTTACATGTTGGATTCTGAAAGTTCCTAAACTCCAATCAAGTGAATCTTGATAGTAAAAACTAAGCAATCTTGCAAAAGCAGGTCTGACGACAAGGCAGATTCCAGCTTGATTTCCATTTTCCAAGCATATATTACCCCCATTTTTCCACATACAGACTTTTGGCATGTGCAGCATACAAGAAAGACAGGCTGGGACATCATTTTTGAGGTCAGCCCACCCACAGATGGGTTCATCCTCACTGTTCCCTGGATGCTGTGTTGCTGGCCTGAGCCTCCTCAGTCCTCAGCGCCCCAGCCATGCTCCTCCATCAAACCTGCCTCCATCTGCTCAATGCCAATGCCAACTCATGCCTGGCTCTCCTCCGACAACATTCCTCCTTAACGTCAATGTGTTCTCAAAAACGTTTTGCCATTCATGACTGAGGCATGAAAGGAACAAGAAGCCATAAGACTCCATTTTCTTCTAAGCGGATAATGGATGAAGCATCTAGCTGTTGCTAGGTAAGTTAAAAAAACAACTGGTGGACAGTTAACTTTTATGTATCCCTTTCTGTATCCACACCCATATCCATATCTAGCTCAACTCCCTGTCCTACTGCCATCTGCTCTTAAAAAGATTTGTAATCATGATCCTCTGGAAAAAACAATTTCTGTTCCCTGAATGGCCTTTAGTGTCAACAAGTCTGACCTGACGTGGCATGTCATGCCCTGAGCTTCTCAGTCACAGGGTGTGCCAGTGGAGAACTAAGGGCAGCACTAGAGGAAGTTCCCGGGTGCATGGAGAAGAACTCCAGAAGCTTCCCTGGGCTGCCACTCATTCATGTGTGTAGCATATAAAAGAATATAAGCCGGTGGGGACAGTAGGGAATCACCTCTGAATTTCTGATTTTGCTGCCCTGTTCGTAGACTCTCCCTTGAGTCTGAATGACCAGCTTCCACTGGGTGAGCAGCTGCAGCAGCAACTTGAGGGAGGAATCGAGGAGTGTGTGATGCATATCGTTGACTTCCCGGAGAAGGAAGTTGGTAAAGCCGAAGAGGACATCTTCTCTCCAGTCTGAGAAGTCAACAAGCAAGCCCTGAAGAGAATTCTGGGCAATATGTCGCAATTCGTCATCCATATGAATAGACAGCCTGAGAAATGAGTGAGATGGTAAGGTCGTTGACTTTACTCACTTTTCTTCCAGATCTAAGAAGGAACATATAGGTCTCTGCTTCTACTTGTGTCTGAAAAATGAATCATCTTCATTTTTTTGCTTAGCAAATGACTTAAATACTTTAAAAAAACACTTTTTATATTTACTAAAGAGTTGCAAAGGCAGTAATTTCCATATAGACTTCGCCAGCATCCCCTCAACATAACACAGTACTTTCATTGAAATTAAGAAATCAAGATTGGTATGATGCTATTATTAACTAAACTATAGATTTCATTAGTTTTCCACTGTTGCCCTTTTCCTTTTTATAATGCAATCTAAGATATCATAAAGCATTTTGTTGTATACAGATACTTTTTTTTTTCTGGATAGCAGGAATTGAACCCAGGGGCACTTAACCATTGAGTCACACTCCCAGCCCTTATTTTTTATTTTGAGACAGGGTTTCACTAAATTGCTGAGGCTGGCTTTGAACTTGCAATCCTCCTGCCTCAGTCTCACAAGCTGCTGGGATTACAGGCGTGCACCACCATGCCCTTCTACAAATACTTTTAAATACATTATTGATTACAGAAAAAAATTGGTGTCAAACTCTTAAGTGCAAGAAACCTGAGTGATGGAAAAGCAACAGGACACATCCAGAAGTTTAATTAGAGTTAAGTTAATGGCCCTCAGCCTGTTTTTCAGGAGATCTTGGGCAAGGTCTGGAGATGATGATGATGACTGCTATTAGAGACAGGTTCTTGCTATGATACCCGGGTCAGCCTCACACTTGACATCCTCCTGCCTCAGCCTCCCAGCTCTCTGGGATTGCTTGCTGGATGCATTCTTTATTGGTCTGGAGTGTGCTGCTGTCAGCTGTCCAGTGGGTAGACGCTAGGGATCTGTGAAACATTCTATCACACACAGGACAGTTCCCGACGACTAAGAATTAATTATCTGGTCCAAAATGTTGGTAGTGCCAAGATTGAGAAACTCCGTTGGTCAACTAAAGAATTGCCGTGTACCTGTGGTTTAACCAAAACGTAATTGACATTGGTATGGAGGATTACAGTTACCACAGTGCTTTATAGATTCTTCCATTCATTTATTTAATAAATGAATACTTGAGAGCCTCCTAAGATTCAAGCATTGCACCAACAGCACTTGGGATGTGGGGTTTAGCTGGCTGTTGGGTAGGGAACCTGCAGGATACA
>PVKS010009849.1:44887-56201 GCA_004027875.1 Aplodontia rufa
TAAAAAAAACAGTCAAGGAGGAATAGGAAGGATGGCTTGGAGAAGAAACCACCAAGATTGAGAGCAGGTTCTTAAAAGACATAGTCCATGAGTTGTAAGGGCTAGACCCACGCAGAGGAGTTATAAGGAAGGGAGTGATGGGGATCAAAGATATTTAAAAGGATCTCCAGGTTTCAGTGGCTTGGAGGTTTCTGGGATCAGAGAACATGTCTAAGTCCATGGTGGCCTCCACGAAAAGGGCAGATACTATCCCCCACAAAAAAATAAGAAGAAACTGTGGCCCCAGGGTGGTTAAGGAAATTGCTCAGTCACATGAGTAATAAGGGGATGAGCCAGATTCCAATCTAGGACTTCTAATCCTTAATCCAAATTTTTCTCCACTAAACAAATCTGGTACAAGTGGTCCCAATTATAAAGTATTGAGAAAACAGTATTTCAAAAGCTTGATAAGGAAAGCAACCTCCTTGCAAATCTTTTCAGGCATAATGTACAGCAATTGGTTCAAATTTGACAATATAAACCAGGTGAAAATCTCTTTAGTTTACTGATTTACACCGAGTCAGGGAACATATTTCCTGTCTCAGAAGCACACAAAGTTCTACAAAGATGCTGAGAAGGAAGTTTAAGCTAACAATTCAGCGATGACTTCTGTAATTAAATCTTAAGTTTGTTTTTTTTTTTTAAGGGGAGGAGGGGGAGAGAGAAAGAGAGAAAGAGAGAGAGAGAGAGAGAGAGAGAGAGAGAATCAATTTTATTTAGTTTTCCACATGGCTTTCGTTGCTCTGACACTCCACTGTGTACATGGTGCTGGGGTTCAAACCCACATCCCGGCACATGCCAGGCAAGTGCTTTAACTGCTGAGCTACCACTCCAGCCCAAATCTATAGTTCTTAAGGGGATTATAACTGCTGAAAAAAAAATAGGCCTTTAATGTGGGCTTCCAATGAAGGATTGTCTAAAGCAGGGAGTTTGCAAACTTTCTATTTCAATCATCAGCAGATGTACTTTGTTTTCAACAAAGTTTTGCACAGAGATCTGTGATGGCTAATTCTGTGTCAACTTGGCTGGGCCACAGTGCCCAGATAATTGGCCAAACTCTGGGAGTCTCTGTGATGGTGTTTTGGATGGGATTAATATTCAAATCAATGGACTGAATAAAGCAGATCGCTCTCCATCATGTGAATGGGCCTCATCCTATCAGTTAATGGCCTGAATAGAAAAAAACACTTGCTTCCTCTGAGTAAGACCAAATTCTCCAGCAGGTGGCCTGCCTTATAATAACTCATTTTCTCCCATATACATATCCTATCATTTCTGCTTCTCTGGAGAACCTAGTACAAACTCTCATACATAAAATAGAAAATCTGAGTTACTATACTAAAAGGTAGGGTCGAAGGCCTGAAGCCCTTGATGAAGGAAATATCTCTCCACTCCCAAGAAGCTGTGCATGATCTTTGCAGCCATGATTTGAAATTAGCCAGTTTATAACAAAACACTTGAAGTCATCTGCTTGTCTTAAATTTATCATTTAAATTTATTCCATTTATACCTCCCTATTGTTCTAAATATTTTAGAAAATACACTTCCATAAGTAAAAATCAAACAGTTTTAAGACAGGCAATAGCATAATACCCAGGAACCATAGTTACCTGAATGAATGTTAACAAATTATGATTTTGGTCATTGTGAATTGAATAGTGTCCCCCACAAAATTCATGTGTTGAAGTTCTGTGAGTACTTTAGAATGTGACCTTGTTTAGAAATGGTCATTGCTGATATAATTAGCTAAATTAGGATGAGACCACTCAGCAGTAGGGTCCCTAAGTGAAAATAACTGGTGTCTTTAAAAGAGGAGGACTCTTGGAGGTAGACGTGTACATTGGGATAACATCACAGGAAGACAAAGGCTGCTTCTACAGGCCAAGGAATGTCAATCATTGCAGCAGATGACCAGAAGCCAAGAGAGAGGCAGGGAACAAATTCTCACAGTCCACAAAAGGCAGAAAACTTGATCTTCGGCTTGTAGCTTCTAGGGCTGTGAAACAGATTTCTGTTGCGTAAGCCCCTAGTTTCTGGCACTTTATTTCAGCAGCCAGAAAAAAAAAAACAACAAACCAACACGGTCATGAAAATAGGCAAGCAGCAAGAATAAAAGCCATGTCATGGTCTATTTAGGAGAAGGCTGTAAATAAGGGCTAATGCTTTCAGATTTACAAATGAGATTAATTCTGTTCTTCTCTATTTTTGCTCTCATGAACAATTTGCAATTCAGAATCTGATAAAACTGTAAGTCCCCAGCACAGAGTCATTTTAAAGATTCTTTGGGAGCTCCAGGGCTGTGTAGTCCTTCCTGTTCTGGGTGCCCACACCTCTTGAAATGTGGTGTTTACTTGTTCTACCCGTGAAAGGGCCCCAAAATACTCTTAGAGGATGAAGACACAGGACCAGGGAAGGAGCTTTGGGGATAGAAGGCCCAGCTGATCACAGAATGTTTATAGAAGATAATGGTCTGCACTGTCATGGAATTGAGACTGAGGGAAAATAACCCATCAAGACAAGTCACTAGGATAGCAAGTGGGGGGGTGAAGAAGCTTCTAGAAGGATGAGATTCCTTTCCTGTGTTTGTTTCTGGAAGTGAATGGAGAGCTCCATACATGTTGGATATAAGTGCCATTTCTGTCACCTAGGACTTTCTCATTCTTATTTTATATTTTAACTAGATAATTGCAGATCATTTTATGAAATAAGTAAGCTTTATGTAAAATAGGAAACAGGACAAAAAAAAAAAAAACAGCTAACTAAAAAGGAGGAGATGACTCAGGATTAAAGAAGAAAGATATCAGCCATTCTGAGTGTCCAAGATCTACGGAAAGCCTGTGGCCGGCCCACATTATTACAAGTCCTGTTAGGTCTCCTTATCTAGCAAGCGTGGGGATGAGGTGAGGGTAGTTCCGACAACTCCCAGTTAGAAAGTCCCATAGAGAAACTGGACCACAAAAGAAAGAACAGGTGTGGACTGCAAACTAAGAGTGCAATTGTAGTGAGGAACTCCCCCTTCCCCATAAATATGTCCCGTTTCAGGTAGTGGCAGCACCTGAAAGAGAATAGAGACTTAAGAGAAGCAACATGTGAGAAGTCTGCCTGCCTTAGGGGGCTCGAACAATATTTCTAAAAAACTAATGTGGTTCCCAGGAGCCTGAGTCTCAGGTGCGCGGATAACACAAATAAAACCAGTGAGGGGGCTTGGAAGGTTTCACAGGACCACAGCAGTAAAACACAGGGAAAGAAACCAGAATTGCAACACCAATTCAGGCTGTCCCTCCAGGCAGCTGGCAGCAAGAGCTGTGACCACGGTTATGGTTGCCCTGATCAGTGAGCAAACATGCAGGCACATTTTGCACAGACCACATGTGCCACTGCAAATAGTCCCAGGGACCTGTCCTCAGTGATCTAGAGTAAGCAAGTGGCACGATTCCAAGGGCACATGCTGTGCACACAAGGTTGTTTCTGAATAAGGAAAGACATGTTCTAAAATGGGGAAAACCGAACTTGGACAAAGCCACCCTCTGGGTGGATTATATCAGATAAATGACTTTTAATGCAAGTCACCTGCACAAAGGTAAACTTCTGACTCCTCTGACTCCTCAGAATCACCTGAGTAGCTTTCAGTAATGTGGTTGTCACTTGTTATGCTAAAGAAGTGGGGGATTTCAAACTCACAAACCTTATCCTGAAGAAAAGTTCCATTAGGAGAAGCTTCCTCTTCTAAACTAGGCAAGACAAGGTCATTAGGAGGAAGTTGATGACCCACAGTGTCGCCAAGGGCAAAAGAGGAAGAAAGGGTTTCAAAGTGAAGCCCAGGAGACAATGGTTCCTGCCCATAGGTGGACTGTTGGGCCATGGCACCAGCTTGTCAGGTGGTGGCCTCAGGGGACCTTAAAAAAGGGACTTACAGCTATTTACAGTGCTTTGAACTGCATCTCAATTAAAGCAAGCTAATTTTTGAGATAATATGTACTTTTGAAACTGGTTCCCTCTCAGAGACACAACAACTCACTGCTCCATAGGACACCAAAGTAAGTGAAAAGCGAAAGCAGGATAATGGGTAACGTATTTCCGATGCCGCAGAAGACCACAGAATGTGTATTCATTACCTCAGACATTTCCACAAATTATAAGGAAACACTGCGTAAATGGTGTTTATTATTTTGTATAAAACCAATGACATTCAGTTTCAGGAAAATTCTGCAAATTTGGGCAACTAGTTTTAACCTTCCAAAATTCAATTTCCCTATCTAAAAATAGGGATAAGTATCTGTTTGGCAATGCCATTTTAAAACACTTCCTCCTTTTTAGAACAAGACCCACTTATCTAAATCCCTGACCCATCTACAATACTCCACCATCATCCAAAGAAACTCTAAACACTCCATCACCATAAGAAAGGACCCTTCCCTGACAATTCCTTAGCAACACCATAATCCTCTTTTCCTTCATATCCTCTATATCTACCCCTAATCTGTAAGGGGACAGAGGGTCCCAGCCTCCACTAGGCCGCCACTGGGCCTCCCCTCCACAGGTTTCTCCCAATAAACCCGGGCTACAGTACGCTGCCACTCCTTCTTTTCCCTTTATTTCCTTCGTTTGCTTTTTTCCTTACAGTATCCAACCTAGCCAACATAGTATATGTGAAAAGCACTGCGTAACATGGTATATGTTAATCAAATGTGAAGATAGTGAAAAATATTTGCGGAGAGCTTATTTTGTGCTAGGCCCTATGCTGAGTGATTTATAGGTATTATTTCTCACAACACTATGATCATATTAACAAAGACAAATTTTTAAAAGAGGAGGGTAATTTTGAAGAGAAGACCCTTAGAGCACATATGGCACTGGAGGAAGTGACAGAGGGCAGAAGCCTTGGAGCACTGGGGGAAAAGTTCTTCCTGTGGTCAAAGCATGGAGCAGGACCTATCTGGGAAGGGAGTGAGAAAGAAAAGCTGCTGCCTGCCAGGAAAGTCCCTTCTTCTATGTGGCCAGTCTTTGCAGGACCCAGATTGTTCAGCAGGGCAGGCTCCATAGGGCCAGAAGGCAGGGCCACCTGGGATCTCACCATAATGTTGGTAAGGCCAACACATCTCTATGGGGCCCACAGGGGAAGATTCCTCACACTCAGCCATTGCCAGCTGGCTGAGCAATACACACCAGGTCAGAAATGCAGCAGCCTGGAGGAGGCAGCTTGTATCATGTCCAACATGCCAGTGTAGGTCTGAGGCTTGAGGGAAATGCTGGGATGAGGCCCTGGGGGCAGTTACGTGGGACACATCCGTGAAACTCCTTACAGGGAACTGAGCTGGAAGGGACAGGGGCCTGAGTGGGCATTAGTCTTGTTTTGCCAATTATGAGGAAAACCAAATTTTCAGATAAAAACATACCATGAATATGAGTGTGAAGTGCTTGAAATCAAAGGTCTGACAAGACCATGTCTCAAGTCGACTCAATCCAAATGTGACCAGACTTTGGGTATAAAGTATGATGTGACTTAAGACTTCTTGTGTGGCATTTCAAATCCAGATTCACTGTGAGGGGATTTCTCACTTTTGTCCTCTTTTTTTTTTTTTTTTTTTTTTTTTTTTTTTGAGAAAGAGGGACAGTGAGAGAGAAAGAATCAGTTTTATTTAGTTTTTCACGTGGCTTTCATTGCTCTGACACTTCGTTGTGTATGTGGTGCTAGGGTTTGAACCCACATACTCATGCTAACCGCTGAGCCACCGCTCCAGCCCTTTTTTTTTTTTTTTTTAAAGAGAGAGAAGGAGAAAGGAAAGAGAATCAATTTTAATTATTTTTCATCTGGTTTTAGTTTTTCTGACACTTAGCTGTGTTTGAGGTGCTGGGGTTTGAACCTGGATCCTTGTGCATGCCAGGCAAGTGCTCTACTCCTGAGCCACTGCTCCAGCCCTTCTCTGACCCTTCTGAGGGGACCTGAAGAGGCTCATTTTCTCATGGGTTAATAGGGCCCAATATATAGGTCACACCCTTCTCCCATTACCTCCCCTATAGGAGAACAGCCTTGGTTTCTTTTGAAGTTTATGGAAAAGGCCTCTTCACAGGCTTCTGATACGGTCTGGTCATTTTCTTGAACTTTCAAGAATATTTGTTTTTTTCCTTCATGAAAATCCAGCACCCATGGCTTGGGGCTGCATAAGAACATACATAATAATAAACAGGGCATGCTATAAATAGCATTGACATTCCAACTGTGTCTAACAGAACTCCCTCCCGACATGCCTGGCACCACGGTCTGGTCTGCAGATTCCAGCATCACTGGATTAAGCTATCAAGGTGATCCCAGAGGTAAGAGCCTTCTACACAGATTTTCCACCAAATAGCATTACCAGAATGCTGCCATCTAAAAGCTCTGGCATTTCAAAAGCCTTAGTGTACATAACCAACAATCAGACCCTCCCCGAACAAACCAAACCTTCCTTCCACTTCAGTGTGGTAACTGCTTTTCCCTGCAGACACCTATTCCTTCTGATTAAGCACTCTTGTCAGTCAGCTCTCTCAACAGTTCACAACACAAGCAGTATTGCTGCAGTTTTACCAAAATCTCACCAAGGAAAACAGATAGGGAGAGGGGCTAAATAATCCATCCAGATTGCACAGGTAACAAAATGGTAAACCAAGTTCAGGTTTCTACATGACTGTTTTCTTCCTGTTCGCCCATGCTGCTTCCTCTGTCTCTCCTGAAGGAATACAGCTTTGAGCAGGGGAATAACATGGTAAAACTTGTCACTGCTAGCTGGTTAATCTGCTAAAGAGGCAGCCCCTTGATCTCCACAGGGCTGTGAAGAGGGAGTTTAGTAGCCTCGTGGCCACTTCCAGCCTTTCCCCTCAGCAAGCCCTCCTCCGTAGGAACACGTGGCGCTCTGGAAACACTGTCTCTACTGTTGTCCTTGGCAAACTGACAGGCCGTGGTGTTTCCAGGTCATTCGGGCACTGGTCTCAGTTTTAATTTGTTCTTGTATCTGCCTGCATCCTGAGACTCAATATTAGGGTGGATGATCCTGATGGGATCCTAATATTCATGCCTCCATTTCCCCCTCCTGCCAAATCATTATGTTTATTATTTTTGGAAATTCACCCTTTGCTTGCCGTGGGTCTCCTCACCCAGAACTGGAAATCCCTCTTCCATCCAGGTTTCATTTTTCCTCTCTCCCTCTGCCTGCCTGCTCCGTGAGAATGTGTATTTGCTCATATTCCCATTGCTAGGCTCCAAGAAAGGCTTGAAGTATACTTGTTTAAAATCCTATATCCTTAACATATGTCCTGAGTGTGGAATGGAAAAGAGAAGGCTCCATGGGCCCAAGCTTGCTGGTGATAGTGAAGCAATCAGAAGAACAGGCGACGACCAGCACCAGCTAGAGGGCTAGGAGGCTTGGAAACAGAGCACCACGGCTGGAAGCAGTGACTTTGAAGGTAACGGATCTTCAGGAACCTTCCTAACAGCATCATCCTGTGCTAGTGGTGCTGGGAAGAGCAAAGGAATCACAGTAGGCTACAAAAGCTATTAAGTGATAGCCAGAGGCTAGCAACAGAGAAGCCCAAATTGGCTATTCATGCAAGAGGACCAAGACCATCATAACTGAGACATGGGGCTCCACCAGGATACTGAGAGGCACTGGGAGGTGAGATCACATGGACACAATGGTGGCAGTTTGGACTTTTAATCTGGATGCTGATGGGAAGGGTACTTGGAGGTTTTAACCTCAGTTATATATGGCATACTTTTCATTTGGTCAGAATTAATATGTGTTCTCCTTGCTATCTCCTTTACTTTACCATTATCAGATTAACCAGTCTAAAATGACATTTTAAGCTTGTTATTTCCCCGTTTAAAAACTTCATCTGAGGGCTGGAGTGGCAGCTGGGCAGTCAAGGCACTTGCCTGGCATGTGCAAGGATGCAGGTTCAAACCCCAGCACCACATACACAACGAAGTGTCGGATCAAGGAAAGACACATGAAAACCTAAATAATAAAATTTGATTCTCTCTCTCTCCCTCTCTTTTTTAAAGAGAGAAGGAGAGGGAGAGGGAGGGAGGGAGGGAGGGAGACAGAGAGAATCAATTTTTATTTAGTTTTTCTTGTGGCCTTGGTTGCTCTGACACTTAGTTTTGTACTTGGTGCTGGGGTTTGAACCGGCGTACTTGAAGAACTGCCACAGTAACCACTGGGCCACCACTCTAGCCCCTGTCCCTCTCTCTTAGAAACAAAACAAAACAATAAACCCTTCATCTCTCCATTACCTGCACTAATACTTAAGACTCAAACAAAATCTAATCTCTACAACCTTATTTTCTCTTTTATCTTTGGTTTGCCAAACTTTTTTTTCTAAGAGCAGGATGACAGTTTTTCCTCATTTCTTACACCCCATATATCTGATGATTTAGCCTTTTGCCCTGCTTGTAGGTACTAAGTCACTTTTGATTTTTAAATGAAAGGTATGCATGACTGTCAATAGAGCTTCACATCAACAGGAAATAACTTTAGATCAACAGTGAAATGATAATTTCACTCAGAGCAAACAAATCTTAGCTTCTAGTTGGACTGTGCATTCTTATGGAGGCTGGGGAGGGTGCTAAAAGTGATTTTTGGTAGGTTTCTAAAGTACTAAAGATCTCCATTGCCTTCCTAATTTTTTGCTTTGTGGGTGGGGAGGGGTCTGGCCTGAATTGACTCTCTTCAGCCAAACTTACTCCCTTTACCTTCTTGAATGCTACCTTCTAGTCAAATGCCAGTTTCGTCTTCCCTGAGTTACTTGCCAACTGTTCAGTCTACAGTAACCTGGATACTCACCGACTCATGTATCCACTTTTTACGCCATTAATTCGCACAGTCCCAGGGCGGGGGTTATGACTTACCTTACATGCTCATATACTCCTACACTGGATTTTAAAGCCCTTAAATATGGGAATAATAAGAATAATAATTTAAACAGCATTTCTAGAAGAAAGCTTCCTTCAATATGTTTTTGTTGACTCTAAAAATGGAGTTCTTTTCTTTTAGGAATTATGACAAAGGATTAAGATCAGTTTTGGTCAAACGATGTTGAAGACAGTCCTCACCTACCTGGCTAGCAAGTCGATAAGCTCAAGCTTTGACATCCCATCAGGAAGCAGCCGAGGAATAGCAGCAACGCAGGTCCTGAAAAGATCTATTTTTGGCTTTCTCTCACCCCTGGCAGTGGAAAACAAAATTTAAACATGGGTCAAAAAGGATGTAAATTTTGTTAAAAGATTGGTTAAATATGTGTACAAAGACTAGAACTCAATCCATGCCTCTGAATTACAGACTTCCGTTGACTCCATTATTCTCAACTGTGTGTGCCCTTTATAGATTGAGTGGTTCTAATAAAACTTGAAAAAATTAAAACGCAAGACAGAGTTACAAATCTCTGAAAATGCTGATTATCAATAGCATTTTATTACAGGCTTGCCATTCATCTGGGTTCCATGGGGTTTGGTCCTTGTGGCCTGCATTTAAAACCCTAGAATGACAAATACCTCACTGTATCAGCGTGAAGAAATGTATTACAGTCATTCCTCCATGTGGCATTCAGGAATGGGATTTTAATATATGCAGAATGGCCCCTTTTACAAGTGTGACATCTGGAAGCTTCTCTCCCTGATGAGCTATGCTTCTCCTGTAGAGCCCCTCGTCGTATTTTCAAAAAATTGTTTTCAAAATAAATCTTTCACGATGACAAGTAAAATCCTGACATATATTCAGCTGTATATCCATTCCTGACATATACACTAATCTCCATGGAGAGTCCTCTCATTTTAGTTACTCTCCTGAGGATATTAGTGTTTAACATAATAATGCTTTCTGTACTGTTAACGAACATAAAGGAAAAATGTACACAGTCAGCTCCCCACACCCATGGATTCAACCAACCATGGATGGGAAAAAAATGTACCTGTACTGAACATGTACAGACTTTTCCCCTTATTATTATTATTACTACTACTACTAGAGAGAGTGTGTGTCAGTCAATATTATTTATTTTTTCATCTTTTTTTCTGACACTTAGCTGTGTACATGGTATGGGGGTTCAAACTTGGATCTTCATCCATGCCAGGTAAGTGCTCTACTACTGAGCCACCTCTCCAGCCCAGTTTGTCATTATTTCTTAAACAGAACAGTATAGCAACTATTTACACAGCATTTGCATTGTCTTAGGTATTATAAGTAATCTAGAGATGACTTAAAGTAATGTGGGAGGAAATGCATAGGTTATATGCAAATATTATGCCATTTCATACAAGGGACATAAGCATCCTTGAATTCTGGTACTGTGGGAAAGCCCAAGAAACAATTTTCTACAGGTACACAGGAACAACTGAATTTTGTAATATGTTATCTCAAGTTTTAGTTGGTTTAACCACTTAATCAATAATCTTTATGAAATTAATCAAATCTTTCAAATAACAGTAAGTTACAATATAAACAATACATTCAAATTCTGATGATACAGTCTGAGAATATAAAATTGGTGACCAATCACAGTCACCACAATGAAAATGCAAAGTGGCATATCAGTAATGGGAACAGTAATGGTGGTCAGAATAGAACTGCATCAAGCATTTGCAATAATGATGCAAGAATCCATATTCTATTAAAATCTGCAGGTATCTACAGATCACCAAAGATCATCTTGCTGGACAGAATTATGCTTAGTGAAGTCTCCCAAGCTCAGAGACTTAAGGGCCGAATGGTTTCTCTCATCTGTTGATACTAGAATTTATGTTGAAGCAGTAGGACAGACGGCTGACCTAACTAAACCTCAAACTGAATGACTTTCAGTGCAACAGGGGGAAAGCTCCCTAGGTAACTTGGAGGTGTAGGGAAGGGGATGGGGAGGGGGCAGGGTATATGAAGAACTCATAGGAATCTGGTGATTGGGAAGATGGGGGAACCATCCCAGAAGCCGAGGTTATTCCTACACTAGATACCCATTTAACACATGAGTTCTTCTGGGGGAAACTGCAATAGATGAAACCCATAGTAGTTTATCTATGCGTTGGCATCACCCCTGGGTAACAAAGTTTATACACATTGATTGCTACTGTTTTGACAATGTTTCCCCTTCATCTGTATCCTGTATCGCTATATACTTCTAATAAATGTGAAAAAAAACCTTAACAACTGTTCAATGCATTTGTAATAATGCAATGTAATAATGCAATGTAATAATTCTGATGTTGGCTTATAGAAGACACAGATAACCTGGCCCCAGTGTACTTCTGACT
>PVKS010009850.1:0-62404 GCA_004027875.1 Aplodontia rufa
GGCAGTTATGGCGCTTGACTGGCATGCCCAAGTACATGGGTTCAAACCCCAGCACCCATGTACACAGCTAAGTGTCAGAGCAATGAAAGCCACGTGAAAAACTCAATAAAAATTGATTCTCTCTGTCTCTCTCTCTCACTGTCCTTCTCTCTTAAAAAAAAATTTCAAGACATAAAATGATAGAATGTTAGGCTTAGGTGCACTGCAGCAGATCATTCTATAAGACAAATTCAAGGTCAGTGAAGGCCGAATGACATTGAGAGGCACAACTAAAACATAAGCTTACCGAGTGCCACCCTCAGTGAATGTGGCCATGTTATATGGTTCAAGTGGAATGGACGGAGGTGGAAAGGGCAGAGGCAGCAGGCAGGAAGAGGTCCAGGACCGGAGAGGAATGATTAATAGGAATACAATGGACAATCTTCACAGTCACTTTCCATCAGTGGAAGAAAGTTAAAGAAGGTAGGTAATTTTTTTATTTTTTTAGAAATAGAGGGACGGGGGGGGAGATAGAATCAATTTTATTTAATTTTTATGTGGCTTTCATTGCTCCATTCATTGTGTACGTGGTACTGGGGTTCAAACCTGCATCCTTGCTCATGCCAGGCAAGCGCTGTAACCGCTGAACCACCACTACAGCACCAGGTTGGTAAATTGTTGTGATGAGATATTATGTAGTTATTCAAAGGGATATTTATAAAGAGGTTTTGTTGATACTTGAAAGTGCTTATGATAAAAGTAGAAAAAAACAGAAGATAAAATCATATACCCAAGAAATGAACTCTGAAATCCATTGTTATCCATGAAATAAAAAAAAAGACAAGATATTCGTATACATGTATGAAGGTAACACTGCATTATCAAAGCTTCCAGTTTCAGTACTCAATGTCTATGTGCCAAGTCGTGCACAGAGCCTACGTATTATCTCATTGATCCCCACCCCAATGCCAAGAAGGTGTGATGATGGTATCTGAGTGAGTGGAGGCAAGTCCTTGATGATCACAGGGCCAGAAAGCCTGGAGTCAAGGGACAAATCACACACTACCTTCTTCACAATCATTTAAAATGTTCTGCATTTTCCCACTTTTCACTGTGGGAGTATACTACATAAAAATTTAAGAAATAGCTGGTTGTGGTGGCCCATACCTGTAATTCCAGTGGCTCAGGAGGCTGAGGAAGGAGGATTGCAAGTTGGAGGCCAGCCTTGGCAACTTGGCCAGCCATGGGCAACTCAGTGAGACCCTGTCTCCAAATAAAAAAAATAATTAAGGCCTGGGGATGTGGCTCAGTAGTTAAGCACCCCTGGGTTCAATTCCTGGTACAAAAACATTTATGAAATTAACCAGGTATCAGTTGAACTAAAGAGACACAACTGCAAATCCTGCTCCCTGGTGACCCTCTTTTCCTCCCCTCCCAGTGGTTCTGGAGTGGGTCTTTCCACTCTGTTCTTATCCATTAAGCATTCACTTAGAGCTCATCGTGCTGTAGTTGTGTTGATTCTCTTCACACTCAGAGCCATGGCATAGGCCGCTGGAGGTGCCAACTCTCTTGGGATGCCATGACCTTGACCCAAGGGGAAAGATTTCCTGTGTCTTTGCTGGTCATTATTGGCAGGCGCTGGGTTGCCAGAGGACTTGCACATCAGGAAAGAGCTTTCTCCTGACTTGCCCTCAGCAAATTCCCTACATTTATGTGAAAACTCTGATTTCATAACTTCCGTGCACTGTTGACTCAAATATTCTCCTCTCTGCCAGGCGAATCTGAGAGCACAAGAGCTGCCAACTGGAATTCTATCAGCAAGAGTACACACTTCTGCTTGGTGCTCTTAGCAATGCTCAGTTTTCATGTATTAATTAGGGGAACCCATAGTTTGCATAAAATTGATTATTTCTGTTTCATGGCTTTAACAATGTCTTTGCAATTTGCAAAAAGCCAGTTCACTTCAATAAACTGTTTTAAAGAATGTTACATTAGTCTGAATTTAAGGCCTTACTTTTGGTGGTGGCTGTTTTTATGAAACTCTTTTTTTTTAAACCAAAATAGTAGAAACTGAGGACGACTGTTTTAGTTTCATTTACACTGATGCATCTTCAAATACAAAAATTCATTTACTAGAATATAAAAGAAAACTTGACTGGGATGCTGTTTTTTGGAAATTTTCTAAAAGCCTTTGTTAAGGGAAAAATCAAAATGATAACTGCAATGAAAGTAAAAATTATCGAAGCATTTTTATATGACCGATACTGAGTCTTTGTTTAAAGGTAGATCCTGGGATTGGACTCCATTGAGTGATACCCCCCAAGTCCTGTGGTTTGTTCTTTTAATTAAAATATTATAGAGATAGGTTCCTGTTTTTCTTTTTTCTTTTTTTAAAAGAGAACAAGAGGAAGAGAGTGAGAGAGAGAAAGAGAGAATCAATTTTGTTTATTTTTTCATTTGGACTTTGTTTCTCCAACACTTAGTTGTGTGTGTGGTGCTGGGTTCAAACCTGGGTCCTCACACGTGCCAGGCCAGTGCTCCAAAGGCTCCAACAGGGCTCCAGCCCATTGGGTGGGTTCTTTGTCTCAAGAATTTGAAGAACAGAATGCACAGACAAAAGAGTGACAGCAAAGAACAGGATTTATTAGAGCGATAGACATAAAGAAAGCAGGGGAGGGAGCGGTGGCTCAGCAGTTGTGGCACTTGCCTTGCATGCGCGAATGTGCAAGTTCAAACCCCAGCAAAGTCTCAGAGCAACGAGGGCCACATGAAGAACTAAATAAAAAAGTTTCTTTCTCTCTCTCTCACTGTCCCTCTCTCTTTAAAAAAGAAAAGAAAATAAAAAGGAACTAAAGCTAAACCAGAGCTCCTAAAGAGGGAGGGGTCTCAAGAGCAGGTTGCCCCTGAATGGCTGTTCTCAGGGGGTTTACGTTTAGCTATAGGTTTAAGGAAGTCAGCCTCCTGACCAATCCTGGTTAAGGGACTCAGTGTGCACCAGGCATTCGTGCAGCCTCTACTCCAGTCAAAATAGTGATCAGTCACTTTTCCTTCTTTGGAGAGGCTGTGGGCTCCAGGTCATAAATGTCCTGATTTAAAAATAATCTTTCTGCAAATTTCCCAGCAAATACCTGAGGTTGTCATTTGTGCTCTTTGGCCCAGGAAGTTACCCTGGGGACCATTTCCCTATCTGCCCAGGCTTATCTATTCCTTCTGACTTCTGTATCGTTTAATTTAATCCTCCAAAGTTGTGAGTTAGGTATCATTACTGTGCTTTGTATGAGCCCACTAAACCTTAGAGAGGCAGAAACTCCTCTCAGGACACACAGTAAACAGCAGTGCTAGGATTTAAGCTCAGAACAGTCCCACTTAAACCTGTAACTTTCAATAACCACAACTTACTGTATGATTAGATCATATTTAAAAAATGAGAGGGCATTTATGTCCATTCATTCTTTTTTATTTATTTGTTTATTTATTCAATGTAGTCTTACATATTGGAGGGAATCTTTCTACATCATTCACTCTTAAATCAAATCCCAGCTTGGAAAGCCAGCAAATTTTATTAACATCCGGGTCATTCGGTGGAGTTTCTGGGAGTCAACAGAAAGCTGCTTAGGAATTATTGATTGAAGCCCATTAAACTCACAATGGGAAAGAAGAAACAGCTGACCTAATTAATTCATTGACCACAGGTCCCTAAACGCAAATTGATATAATCAAATCAATCACTTAATTTTAATAAACCTTGTCTCCACATACATAATCAATAGTATGAATTTAAAGGAGCTGTCTCATTCTTTTTACAAGCATACTGGACCATGTGCACCCCTTGGTCTGCACTGTGAGCGATCACCTGGGAAACAGGCCTTTATTATGGTAAGTGTCAAGATGGAAATGTTTTAAATTAAGTATCACTTGAAGCTGTACAGATGAATGTGTGGTATAATGATGTAGGGAACAGGGAGGGATGCAGAAAGTTTCATCAATAGGCTAAGTTGTAGTCAGTTGGGAGCAAGAAGTTCTGGTATGCTAGTGAAGACATGGACCACAGATAATAACAACCATACCTTTCAAGAAGGCAGAAAAGCCTGGGCGTTAGCTTAGTGGTAGAGCACTTACCCAGCTTATGCCAAGATTATGGGTTTGAACTCCAGCCTAGCAATCAATCCATCAATAAATATATAGAGAAAAAGAAAGAAAAAAAGTTGAAGGAATGATTTTCTGAAACTTTTTGTTTGTTTTTGCCATAAAGAAATGGTAAATGGGGTCTGGCATGGTGGCTCCGTGGTTAGAGTGCTTCCCTGGCATGCAAGAGGACCCAGGTTCAAACCCTAGCACCACATACACAACTAAGTGTCAGAGAAGAGAAGGCCTGATGAACAAATAAATAAAACTGATTCTCTCTTTCTCCCTCACACACACTCTCTCCCTCACACACACTCTCTCCCTCTCTTAAAATGGTAAATATTTGAGGAGACAGATGTGTTTAACTTCATTTAAATGTCAGGCAATGTATATATGCATCAAAGCATGGTATAACAGCCCACTCATATGTATGCTTATGATTCTATATATGATTTAAACTAAATTTAATTTAAAAACATAAAATTATTTCCTTGCTGAACTCCGGGTTTTAATAAAATTGATCACCCTTAATTTGCAGACTACCATGTGGCCTGCTCTGTAGGGTACTTCCCATTCCTACCCCACTTCACCTCAATGTTTCAGTGGGGTGGATACTATCACCTGTTAACGCCTGAGAAACAGCTTGTGGAGGATAAAGCACTTGCTGGGCATGTCACAATGTTAAAGAACCTCACGGCAATTCAAGTGATGTGTAATGGGTGAGTACTTCTGCTCTTTCGGCTGAGCTAGATGGCCTACCTTGCTAAGTCCATGACCTTGACTTCAAATGGCTTGCAGTCTTCATCATTCCTACCCCAAGATCTCATCAGGGAAGTTGGACTTACTCAGCGAAAGGTAAAAAGTACACCTTAATTTTTTTTTTGTCACTTAAGTTGCTTTAATAGGCTAGCGTAAAAGCTTTGTAAAACTTAGTGTCATTTTGTATGCAATCATTATGCACTTTTCATGACAGCTCAGAGTCCAAAAACCCAGTTATAAACATGCTTTGCAAATCTGACTAACAGTACTCGTGGACTTCTGAACAACACCCGTGATGATGACATCACCACCCATGCTTAAGGAGAGGATAAAGGTTTCTCTGGTGTGAGAAATGAATATTCTTGGAATATACCTGTGGAGATATCCTTGAAGAATGTGTGAATGTGCAGGCAATCCTCCCCTCTTTTCTGGACTTCGTCACCTCTCCCCAGTGTCTGATGTTAGAGATTTTAATTTGGCCACCAGTGATCACTGGATGTTTGATCACAGACTTGCTGATCTTTGGGTTGAAGAAAAGTTTAATATGAGAAGAATTTGATTAGAATAACACTTCATCATATAGTTTATTAACGGGAAATGTGACAGTGTTTGTGAAAAGCGGGTTGTTAACACAGGTGTGAATTCACATTCCAGCAATCACAACATAACTCACAGGGTCCAATCTCAATTTTATATACCTGAAGACCCAGATGATTAAATGAAGTGTTCAGGGACGCTCAGTGACAGGTGTAAATGTTAGACCAGGCTTCTTCTACTCTTGCACGCTGCCTGTGTGACACACTCGTCCCACAGCGTCTTAGTGACAATTACAGCAATGCTCCAGGGGTGCGGTCCCTCTCTGGAGGATGCCAGCCGTACTGTGATCTGTGAGAGCAGCTTGAAGCTCTAGGTCCTGGGCACCCTGGGTCACTGGTCAACATCTGCATCCCAGCTGGACTTTCCCATCCTCCTTCCAATACTTCTCTATAAGCCCCACTGTTTGCTGTTCAAAAGTTGTCATCCATTTTAATGACTAGTGTCATACTAACTTAATATTAGTATTGCCATAATCATCAGATTCATGAGCCTGTATTTTCATAAAATTTCCCTCATTATTTGACGCTGTCAGTGTATTTTCTTCATTACCTCATTTTGTTTGAACACCCTGAGCATTTGGCTTCGTCCTCCATCTGCGATTGCTTTCCTGCCCCGTGACAGTGGGCATCTCCCACTGCAAGTGCTACGCTCTCCTTCTGACAGAACCTAGAGTCTGTGTTCCCTTCTAGCACCCTCTGATGGGACTGCTAATACCAACCTCGCAGGATTGCTTTGAGGAATGAACAGCGCCATGTCTAAGAGCACCACAGATCCTACTATTATGGTAACACTGTATCCTTGTCTTTCTTTTGGAGTTTAAATTTGTTGCCAGCCTTGGTCATTACTCTACACTCTATGCCTAGTGCAGGACCTCCATGTAACAGGTGCCAAACTATCTTAACCTCAAAGCAAGCTCTCATCCATGTGGTGGGATCCCTGCATTCGATCTTGGTCAAATGAACCCAAGCTGGGAGCCAGACCCAAGGCAAACTGTAGAGTGCCTATGAGCTTGCATTTCTCCAACAAGAAAAACTTTTCCATTCACTGCTCCAATGAACACTTTGTAAAACCCTCTTTCCCCTCATTTGTCATCTTCTCATAACTCCCATTTCGTTCTCAACTCTTGGCTCAAACTTCCCTGCAAACATTCTTGTTCCTTCTCGCCATCCTCTGTCCCTCCTGCCTTGTTTCCTCTCGTTGCTCTTATTCTGCAAAGACCAGGAACTACACATGAAGCAGAAGGCAGCAAGCATTACAAGTCCAGGGACAGGAAGTGGATTTAGCTGGCAGTGCATGGGTAGGGGAGCAGGACTGCCCAGGCACTAAAGGATTGGGCTCTGTGAAGTCTATGTCATGAATGAATAGATGCATGGTGGCCATTCTCCAGGTCCCCCCTTCTGAAAACCCTGCAGTCCTCTTTGCCTTTAGTTTCCCTCATTCCATATATCCATCAAACCCTGCACCAGGCTCATTCGGAAAAGGATGATTTCAGCTTAACCCTAACCATAAATAATTGATTCATTCTTTTCCCTCTTATTGAGAGGATTTGTCAAGAGCTAGCCTGCTCCTAGTGCAGATAAAATGACACAAGCTGGTCAAAACCCCAGATGACAGACAGATGAGACTCAGCTCATGTTCAACCGGTAGATGTGTCACTGGGCATGCTCCAAGGCAGGGGAAAGCAGGCCAGGGTGAGGGTCTGTCGCAACTGATTTTTCTGCTTACTTTCTTATCATTTCAAGAGTCTCTACTCTCTCCCTCTTAATTCTAAGCTCCTTGTGGGCAGGGACCTTTAAAATTCATTTATTCCTTTCACAATGTTCACTGTGCAACTTTCAATGTGATCCATCAAAAAGAATCAGTTTTATTTAATTTTCATGTGGCTTTCGTTGCTCCAACACTTTGTCACATATGTGGTGCTAGGGTTCAAACCTGCATCCTTGCACATGCTGGGGAGGTACTAATACCACTGAGCCACCACTCCAGCTCCTGTATTCCTTCAAAGAACCAAGGACAGTGAAGATTCTCAATGAGTTGAAGAAGCCCCATCATTGCATAGGAGCCGGTTTTCTGTAGACCACTGGAACCTAGAACAATTACCTTCCTGCCGCAGCTGAGGGAGTCACCAGGGATCCTAGGGTTAGCACAGTCACTTACAATATTGGCTGAAATCTTGTTCAATTGTTTTATCCTTTAAACCCACCTATATCTGAAAAGACTGCTGACAGCCACTCTATTTATGATAGCTATGACATTCAAGAGAAAATGCTAATTTTTGGTGAATAGCAGAGTTCAGAGTTTGACCAAAGAGCAACACCATCTCATGAAACAATAGTGGGCCTGAATTCTTGCCTTGGCTTCAATGATCATGAGCAGTGTGACTTGAAGCAAGTCTTCATTCTGCCTTAATTTCTCTGTCCATCTGACTTCATGTCACAGGATGTTAGAGACAAACATAAAATACTATGGTACAGAGTACTTCTAAAAAATATGGTAGCAATGCCTTAATGGGGAGCCAGAAAATCAGACCCCAAAGTGGAGTCCTCTGGCACAGTCTCTGAGGCAGAGTTTCTCTCTGACCTCTTCCTGTTCTGTCTCTCATCCCTCTTTCTCTACTAAGGTGGGCCAGAGAAGCCACAATCACTATTTCACAGGGCAGTCCATCGGAACCAATAATGCTTTACCCCAAAGCTGGCCATAAAAACCAAAAAAGGTCACCCTAACTTTCAGTGTAAGAGTGGACATAAAGCAATTGCAGGATGTGGATCTCCATTCCACAAAGGGCCCCGCGCTAGGCTCAGGAGCAAGGTAATCTGCGTAAAGAAGCCAAGTAGAATCTCAAGCAGGATGTGCGGGCCTCCTGAGCCTGCTGACATTAGACCACACCCCTCCTGTCCAGTTTTCTTCTGCATAGTGATCTATGCTTCATCAACCAGAATGGGTAGTTCACAGTGGTCTCTGTGTCTTCAGCCGACAGGGCTGTCACGTGACACCATGACTAGGTGCATTCTTTATGCTTTGCTTTCCTTAACCTGTTTGTTACAGGTGTCAGCCGTGACAGTGCACGATGGGCAGGGAACGGACCTCTCACTGATTTTGCCACCCCTAAAAGTATGTCATCTATGAATTTTAACTTGAAACAAGCAACCCAAAATACAACCTTAAAAAAGAGAAGTGTCAAAGTGTTACCCAAGGGTGGCTGATCTCCTCCTTTAACATGTGTTCCTTACATCTCGAACAGTTCCCCCACTGTGTGGACTGAGGCCTGGCTGGTCTTCCCATCCATCCTCGAGCTCCTCCTTTCCCAGCCTTGGCTCAGGACCCTCCCTGTTTGGATGCAATATTTAGGCTACCTAATTGGACTTCATAAAGCCACTCCTCCTGGACTGTAGTCATATTCCCCTGCATCTCAGTTACGCATTTGGACTCTTTCGGAGCTTGGCCTGGGGCCAGATGAAGGCAAGTCTCGGGTGGAACTGTCCCCAGAGAAAGCATGTCACAGGTGTGGAGGAGACTGACTCCGGGTTATCTGGTTATCTTGCAAAGCTGCGTTTGCTTCTGGCTGAGAGCAGACCTCTCTCTCCTCCCCTTTCCTCTGTAACTGTGAGAACAAAGAAGCCCTCTCCAGGGAGAGATGAGGTATTCAGCAGTGTTCCAGATGAGTGAAAGCAAGGGAAAGATTCCTTGTGGGTTTTGACAGGGCTTCCTCCTCCCCTCTGGTGCAGAGAGTCAACATTCGGATACCAGGAAAGGTTTGCAGTGATCCAAACGGAGCCTGCCCCAGAGGAACAAAGAACTGCTTCATGCCCCAATCAGTCGTGTTCTGGGGGCGGGGGCTCTCCTTTCCCGGGTCCAGCGCCTCCGTGGCTCTGGGTCTAGCAAGTTCACGGGGTGACTTCGGGGACTCTCATGTCCAATCTGTGTACTGACCGTGTAAATATGTGGCTTTGAATGTGCTGCCCTGCTGCAGAGCAGCCATTAATCAAGTGGAATTTTCAAGCTTGTTTTTGGAGCAGTGTTTACATGAAATGAGTATTTTGGAGAGAAAGGGATGGAGGAAGAGGGTGACCTTTCAGAAATGTGGCCATTGAGGCTATTTTGGTGAGGTCCTGACACCACTTTGCACATTTTTGGGGACTTTCAAAGTCAGCAAGTATTTGCTGAGCGTACACAATGTCATCGGCAATGATTCACGGCCACATTTCACTTAATGACCGGGGTGTGTTCTGAGAAAGTGTCATTAGCTGATTGTGTCCTCGCGTGACGCCACAGTGCAGGCACACGGCTGGATGGCGGCGCCTCCCACGCACTCAGGCCTGTGCCAGGCTTACGTTTTAATTATATTTCTTTAAAATTTTTTTAAAAAATTTTTAGTTAAAAATTAAGATGCTGACACACACATGGGCAGGATCAACACCTCCCTGTCTTCCACCTCTCCATCCTGACCAAAGTGCTACACAGGGATCCAGCACCTGCCATGACAGTGAGGCCTCCAGAATCCCTGATTCTGCTTCATAGTTAACTTTATTACTTTATAAGCAGCACAAGTACTCACAAACTGTATGCGCTGCAACACTTTTTGGTTGGGGATTAAACCCAGGGGTGCTTTACCACTAAGCCACATCCTCAGCCCTGTTTATTTTTATTTTTTATTTTTATTTTTTTAAGAGAGAGGGACAGTGAGAGAGACAGAGAAAGAGAGAAACAACTTTTATTTAGCTTTTCACTTGGCCTTCATTGCTCCAGCACTTAGTTGTGTACGTGTTGATAGGGTTTGAACCCGGGTCCTTGTGCTTGCCAGACAAGCGCCGAAACTGCTGAGCCACCGCTCCACCCAGCCCTGTTTATTTTAAGATGGGGTCTCACTAAGTTGCTGAGGCTATCATTGAACTTGCGATCCTCCTGCCTCAGCCTCCTGAGCTGCTGGGATTATAGGCATGTGCCAAATCACCTTGAAAATGTAGCATACTTTCACATGAACACCCACATGGCAGGACTGGTAACAACAATATCAGAACCTCAACTGAGTGATGTGTCTTCTGAGGGCCACACATTGGGCAACTGGAATTCTTCCAGTGTATTATAATCTTCTGGGACTACCACTAAATATGCAATCTGTCCTTGACTAAATTTTGGGGGTTGAACTTCTACTATAAGGACATAAGGGCAGCCTGAGTGATAATTTCTGCTTACCCTGAGTGAGTATCTGTCCCCCTCTGCTGACTCCAAAGAAGGTAACTGTTTACTTCCTGGTCCTCTCTAACATATTACCACAAACTCAGTGCCTGGAAACAACAGAAATTTATTTTCTCACAATTCTGGAGGTCAGAAGTTGCAAACCAAGGTGCTGAAAGGGTGCACGCACTCTCTGGGCACTGTAGGGGTAAATCTGTTATGTGCTTGTCTTCTGGCCTGGAGCAGGGACATTTGTCCTCGACATCCCTTGGCCAGTACCCACACTGCTGGTGACTTTTCCTCTGTCTTCACATTGTCTTCTCTTCTGTGGATCTCTTCTTTTTTGTGTGTCTATCTCCAGCTTCATCTTCCTTATTTTATAAGGGATGCCAAGATGCCCAAATTCCTTCACATCTGGGGACTTGTGAACCTAGGGAAAAGCTTACCTGCCTCCAAAACACAGTGTTGGGGCAGCGGTAGTTATTAGATAATCACTCCCACTTTTTTTTAAGAGAGAGATAGGAACTCTGAGAGAGAGAGAGAGAGAAAGAGAGAGAGAAAGAGAATCAATTTTATTTAGTTTTTCATGCGGCTTTCATTGCTCTGGGGTTTGAAAGGTGTCCATGCGCATGCCAGGCAAGTGCTTTAAGTGTTGAGCTACTACTCCAGCCCTCATTCCCACTTTAAAAGGGAAAAATAGGAGGACAAGTGGTTCAAACAAGTTCAAAGTCCAGCGAGGCAAGCTTCATGGAGGTGCCAACACCTGCCTGAAAATAATCTCCTGTTGTTTGCATCTATGACTTCTGCCTGAAACTCTGTCTTCGGCACCCAGAGATCTGCCATTAAAGTGGTCCGTCTTTTTACATGAAGGGTAGTATGACCAAATAATTCCGTCAGCCTCTGTCCTGTCGACAGACTGCAGGAGCTCTACCCACCTTCCTTCTTTGCGCCCCCGTCTTTCGCAGTCCGCTGTGGGAGCGTTTCTACTGCTACAATAGTCTCAAAAATCTTTTGGATTTCCCAAGTGTGCCGTGGACTCACCACTAGACTAGAGAATCCTCCAGAGACCTGTTCCGGAAGTCCTATCTCTGTTCTGAGCTTCTGCTGAGAGAGTTGAGTAGGTTCATGAGCCAGGGACCCATCATCTGTTTACAAAACAGGATTCTAAGCTCATCCTTGGCCTTCTATCAATACTGTGCCATCCTCACAGTGAAACTAGACCTTGGTTTTTTCTTTTGCTTTTGTTTTGCTTTTTAAAATTCAATCTGGAAAGAATATAAATTTTTTAAATTATTAAATCTTGGTTCCTTGCAGCTGAACAGTTCCTTCCGTAATTCATCTCTTCCCTCTTGCATTTTACCGCAAGCAGCAGGGAAAAACCAGGTGACACCTTTGATACATGGTACGGATGTCTTCTCAGCTAAATAGTCAAGTTCATTGCTTACAAATCTGCTTTGACCTGTGGGAATTTTCAGCCAGTATGAAACAGGAATCCGTTTTCTTCAGCTTGTTGTCACTTGGTGCTCATTTCCTCCTGAACTCTGCCCAGCAGTGCTTTCAAAATTCATGTTCCTACCCACTTTCTCTGCACGCACCCTCTGCATTCCCTAAACAACCAGAGAAGACTTCCTGATCATATGTCTCATCTCCATCTGGGCCCTCAAAAGTCTCGCCTCCAAAATCAATGTTTCTACCAAAAGTTCATTCAAAGAAATCTAAGCTTTATCTATATATTTACCCAGGTTCTTCCAACCTTTAGCTCGTAACTGATTGCAAAATCGTTTTGACGTTTTTAGGAATTTCTGACAGCAGACTTGAAAATCCACTTTGGATTCCCTTTAGCACCATGACAAATGATCTCGTTTGGTGGATTAAAAGAATAGAAATGTGCCATCTCCTCCTTGTGAAGACCAGAAGTTGGAAGTCAGTTTTCCTAAGTCCTATCAAGGTGACAGTGGGATACAGAGGGGATTCTGATCTTGACTCTCCCAGCATTTGGTTGCCATGGTGACTCCTTGGCTTGTGGAAATATCACTCCCACTTCTAACTCTATCTTCCTATCACCCAATCTTCTCTGTCGTCTTCTCTGCATATCTGGCCTCTTCTTGTAAGTATATATGGGATTGCATTTAGTTCCCAACCATGTAATTTAAGGTATGTCCTCCTGTCCAGATTCTTGACATCTAGACTGTGGGCACAGTTCAGTGATAGAGCACTTGCCTAGCTTCAGTAAGGCTCTGGGTGATCCCCAGCACCAATCTCCATGATATTCTCTCTGTATTTCTATGGATTAAGACATGGACATATTTTTCTTGACAGGTCATCTTTCTACCTAATATTATAGTTAATAATCTCTGACATCCAACTTGGTGCCAGACATTTTAATAAGCACTTTAAATGTTATTTTACTTAGTACTTAAAGAGATAAATTAATGCCAGGTGCAGTGGTGCACATCTGTAATCCCAGAACCTGGGGAGGCTGCAGCAGATGGGTTCCAAGTTAGAGGCCAGCCTCGGTAACTTAGAAAGGCCATAAGCAACTTAGTGACTCCCTGTCTCAAAAATAAAACATTAAAAGTATGGGGGGAGGTATCTCAGGGTTAAATCCCCACCGGGCTCAATCCCTAGTTTTAAAAAATGGTTAAAAAAGAGATAACTTAAAATGTAGTTTTATGTCCATTTTACCAATGAGGGAAGTAAAACCAGAGAGGCTACAACATCCAGAAATTCCCACAGCCGACTGGCCTGCTTTCAAAAGCACAGCCCTGGCTGCGCTGCTCTGCCTCCTCTGTGGCTTGCTGGGCCTCAGCTACAGATGTTCATTTTTAAAAGAGAAGAAGAAGATGCCTGCACACAGAAGGAGAGGCTCAGTCACAAACCACGCCTGCTTCCCTTCCGTGTGTCCCAGTGCACTGTTGAAAGAGCCAGCGAAGTGTCTGACCCAAAGCAAGCAGATGCACCTCCAGGAGAGCTCAGATTTCTCCATAACCTTAATTCTCATTCTTGGACCCAGGTGAAGGACTCACTGCTGCCTGATGGCCGCATGATATTTAGCAATAAGGCGGACGCAGTGTATCTTAAAGCACCACCTTGCTCGTGTTCCCAGGCTTGGGGAAGAGCCTCAGCAAGCAGCCCGGCAGACGGTGCAGCCAGGCCGGCCAGGGTGAAGGCCCCTGAGCAACACGGGCATCGAAGTGTTTCTGAGTCACCTTCAGGGTCAAGTGAAAGAGGATCGGATTCCTGAAAGCACAGGTACCTTTCAATGTGCAGGAAACATCCAACTCTGGTGGTGGAAAGGACAGAATGCAAAGTAAAAGATCATTTATTAGCAATGTCCTGAGAGGGAAAAAGCTATTTTTGAAAATTGCCTTGGACAGTATTGGGCAGAAGCAAGTGGCTGGGCAGACAGAAAGAGGAGCACGTGGCGATGACAAGATCGCAGCTCTAGGATGGGATTGGAAAGGGCAGTGATCAGGAAGGTTTCCCTAAAACACCAAGGTGTTTTCTTACTTTATAAAATAACTTGACTATCATTATTATTATAAGCAGTAACACTGCAATCATAATCTACATGCACATATGTGTAAACATATGTATGTGTATGGACATGTTTTAAATATATGAAATATCATACTAAAAATGCAGACCAAAGCCCAGAAAATAAGAATCACTGATAGTGGCACCTCACAGAAATAACACTCAACATTTATTCTAAGTCTTTCCCTTAGTGTACATTTATTTACCTCTATGTATACACTTTTTTTCTGATTTGGATTATGATAATCTATCCAATAGCCTGCTTTATTTACTTAAAAATCCCCTACAGGGCTGGAGAGGTAGGTAACTCAGCATGCACGGGTACACAGGTTTGAACCCCAGGGCCACACACACAACAAAGCTTTGGAGCACCGAAGAGCACATGAGAAACTAAATAGAATGGATGCTCTTTTTCTCTCTCATTGTTCCTCTCTCTTAAAAAAATCCTATATTTTTTCTTCAGATAAATATTCCTTTTTTAACACAATTTCAGGGCTGGATAGGTGGTTCAGCAGTTTAGCTTGCCTGGCATGCGCAAAGACGCAAGTTCAAATCCCAGAACCATGCACACAATGAAGAGTAGGAGCAATGACCACATGAGAAACTAAATGAAACCGATTCTCTCTCTCTCTCTCTCTCTCTCTCTCTCACTGTACTACTCTCTTCAAAAACAACAACAACAATAAAAAAAAATTTCAATTTCCATATAACTTTCTATCCAACATAGGTATATTGTAATTAATTTAAATAATTGCATATTATCTATTTAGATTTTTTCTGTTTTCACCTTTAATAAACATTGATATGATGAGCAAATTGCAGCTATATATTTTGCACATTTAAATTAGATTCCCCAGTTTTAAGTGAGAGGCAAGGCAGACCCAGCAGTTATTGGATATCGCTATTCTCTCCTCCCCAGCCATGCATATGATGACTGGATGTGTCTTATACACGCACAACCATACATGCATACATATGCTTGTATGTATTCAAGAGCATACATACACACACACACACACACGCACACACACATGCACAAATAGGAAGTCCTACTAAACAGTCAGCAATATCTCAAAAAAGCTGAAGAGCCAGGTGGAACAAGAATGGCAAAGCCAGGACTCAAACTCGGTATGTCACTCCCAACCGCAGTATTCACTAAACACTGAGGAGGAGCTAGGCAAGCTCTAAGTATCTGATGTCAACTGTCTCACATGACTTCTACAACAAGAGGTGAAGGGGCAAGCACACAGAATTAACCCTGGTTCAAGGCCACATGGCTGGTTCCCAAGTTTGACACGAGGTCTTGGAGTGTGGAAATAGGCACTGAGGCTTGCCTTTGTATTTGAAGATGCTATGTGAGTTGGATATGAAACCCCTTTTCCTTTCACAAATCCTACAAACAAATATTTCAATGGTGGCGGTATGGAATATTGGTTAACAGTACAGGTTCTAGAGTCATGTTGCTTCAGTTCAAATCTCAGCTCTGGCACATACTAGCTGTGTGACATTAGACAACCTATTTACCATCTCTGCGCCTAAGGTTCTCATCTCTACAATTTGAATAATCCTAACAGGTAATTTATAAAAATGAAATGGAACAATGATACATAATGCAAGTACTCCCTTAGAGCATAGCTCTAATGTTAACTAATACCTGAAGAATAACAACAATGTCAAAGCATCATATAAACAATAAATAACAGGTAACTTGAATTTACTATTAGATTGAGTTATAAGAAAGAAAGAAAATTTTATTAGAAAATTATAGTTAGGCCTTCATCTGTTAATAGTCAAAGTCTAGTGAAAATTAGTGCATACCAAAGAAATATAGCTACTTTTTGACATTTCCATTTAATTACTCATTCAATCCTCCACTGCTGTTCAAATCCAGCTCTGTGGGATTTCAAGCAGACACTGAAAAGAACTGGCATCACTCTAGCATTTAGGAAATGAAAGCTAGGCAATGTTAAAGGAAAAAGTTGGGCAGGCATGGAGAGACGGCTTGCCAAGGGAGCGGGGTCAAGCTGGCGGAGGGCAGGGCCTCTCCACTCCTCCCAGTCACACGTGCATACTCTCCCCAGTTGCCATCCTCTGCTTATCCAGGTAAGACCTCTGCAGCTCCACTGTTAAGACAGGAACTGGCCGATGAAGAAGAGACGCGTTCTATACTTGAAGAGGACACTGGTCCAGGCATCGAGATGGCGCAGGTACAGTAACTCACACAAGGTGGCCGGAGTCCAGGTTTCCAAGCACAGGTCAGGGATTTTATGCTACCACTTGGCTTCACCGATGAAGATGTGTGTCTGTATGGGTATGTGCGTGTGTTATGTGTGAGTGTTCATGAATAATCACAGGTACTTAGAAGATGTCTCCTGTGTGCACAGTTACATGGGTACATAAAACTTGTACATCCATGACTGTGATGATCTATTCATGGATGCTTGCATGCTGAATATATCTATGGCATCTGCACGCGTGCGTATATATGCATATTCATGGGTCCGTGCAGAGATATTTCATTCTGCATACTCCATCCTGTACCTGCTGGCATTTCTGCTGCATAATTTATGTCATGAATAATTGAGCATATCTATACAGGAAGTTTAGGTTAATTTACATCAAGATGCTTCTTGAACACATTTAGCAATTTTTCCCAGCTACACGTAGAGCTGCGTGAATACAGACTCAGTCTCTGTGTTCCTGGACTTGGTTTTGCTGATCTAGTGCTGAACTACAGAGATGCAGAACAAATGTCACCGGAACTGAAGTCTGTGTTTTGGGTACCGCTCTGCCTCTGCTGCTCTGTCATTGTAATAGGGCAAGCTGGGCAGTGCCATTCTGACAAAGGAGCCCGCAAGAGAGAGGCCGGGGACTTTGTTACACGTCTTATCTATTTACTGATTCACAAATAGTGTGCAAAACGTGGCCCTCCCTGTTTCCTCCCACAATAGGCAGGCTCTGTAATTCATCTCCTTAATGAAAACTATGCCACAGTGCACCTTTCATTGAAGTAAAAAGCCAATGTCACTACCCACTTCCTGTTTCCCTTAGTAACACTCATTCATTTCATTTAATATCATCAGGGCAGCCTTTCCTTCTACCTTAGCTCTTTCTTTCCCCTTGCAAGATAAACCAGGCTCAGTGGTATGTTCCTAGATTTGGTCGCTCTGTCACACGCCTCCTAAAACTCCCCTCTGTGGAAGTCAGACCTGCAGTTCAGGAACCTTGCCTGGGTTTGATTTCTTTGCACTGAAATAACTCTGCTTTCCCACACCGTCCCACCAGGATGTAGAAAAGTGAGGAAGATTGGCAGATTCTCTCATTCTGATCTTCATTAGAAGGTGATGCTGGGGATTGGCGTATTGGTGTTTTCAGCCTTGCTACCAGGATGTGTGCTGTAGTGCAAGATCAGCTGCTGAGCTTGAAGACCTGAAAGGCAGTCACATACCACTGCGTTCAAAGTGGCGTGCCACTGGAGGGTGCAGAGCACCACTGGCATGCAGGCAGGTTCTCATACAGGGCCTGGCACTTGAGGAAACTGATGAATGAGTGAGGTGGACCATTCCCGTGTGTTACTGGGACCATTATTTGCTTACAATTTTTGCCCCGAATGGCTCACTTATTTTAGTTTTATGAATGTGTTATATAAAAAAGTTGGATAACTCAGGTTCTTCTTGGTACTTATTACTTATGTGAAGTAAGTACAGCACTGTTTACTTAATTTCAGTGTTATTTTCCTTCTTCTGCACACAGCTGCAGGACATAGAGAGCACCTTGGCTTTGCTTGAGTTTGAGGTTTGCAAGTCCTCAAAAAACAACAAAATAAAGAACAATAATATAAAGTAGTTATCTAAGAACTTCATTTGTACAAAGCTGATTAACTGAATTTTTGCATTAATTCTAGGAAGAAATCACTATTATTCCCAATTATATACATGAAAATTGGTATTCACCAAGGTTAAGAATCCATGATTCAACAAAACTTGGGGCTGGAGCAGTGGCTCGGTGTTTGGAGTGCTTGTCTGGCATACAGGAGGACACGGGTTCAATCTCTAGCACCATATATACAACTAAGTGCCAGATATACAAACAAATAAAAAAGATGAAAAAAAATTTTTCTCTTCCTTTCTGTAAAAAAAAAGGAATTCATGAGTCAAGAAAACTTAAAGTAATAACAAAAATTATCTGTTGAGTTTTATCTTTCAGGTGGAGATTTATCAGCAATATCTGCTTTGATTCTTACAATGATCTTGGAAAGTGAGGAAACATCTTCATTAATAGATAAGGAAACTTAAATAAATTCCCACTGTGCACATACTAAGTGGAGGAGCCAGTACAGGAGCCCAATTCTCTCCTAAGATGCGAGTTGAGCCTTCTTTTAGCACCACCTGCATAATTCCTACCCTTGGAAACAGGAGCTTCCTTTCCAGAACAGGGAAGTAGCAGGGTTGTATAGATATTTTAACCCTGTTGTCCTTTGACAAAAGAAAAAAAAATAGTGCTCTGGCACTGCAAAGCTGAACAGTTAGGCTGTATTTTTAGATCAAACAGCAGAACTGAGCCTTTAGGAAAAATAATTAGAAATGAAAATGAAGGACAGAAATATTTATCAAAGGAGGTGGCAGAGACTCACCGGGCCTCAGAGAAATAGCCAATAATCTCAGTGAAATAGCCAATAATTGAAATCAGTCAATAATCTGTGGACTGATAACCAGGTCTTTGGAGTTGAGTGCGTACAGTGTGAGGGTCTGTTTGTCCAAATGGAGAAGAATTTCTCCCCAGCTAGGAGGGCAATGGAAGCTCACCAGCTGACCTTTCGCCGTCCTTCAGGAAGCACTGAGCTGCAAGAACAATCAAGCTTGCAGAGAATAGGATTCACAAAGTGCTATTTGTTTCCTTCCGTTTGATTTCTATATTCAGCAAAGCACTTCCTTGAACCTGATGCCCAGAGCTGTCATTTATCCACTTTGCCATTATCACATCTGAATCCCACAGGTCCTCTTCAAATGCAGAGAGATGCACCTGCAGGTTCTGAATGGATTTCTGCAACAAAGCTGTCCAGTTGACTCACATTGGAAAACACTTTGATCGACCCTTCTCTTTGTGGCATGAAACTAGAATCACCAGCAGAAGATACTGGAAAGAAAGGTCTGCTTCTATGACCAAATATGTTGCCTTTGGAAAAAAATAAATACAATAAAAAATAAAGGCATTACCTATCTCTTTTGGGAAGATTTAGATGCAATGGAAGATTGATGGATACTCCTCTGTCAGGACACCACCTTGGGACAGGTGCTCCCAATTAATTACTATGAGCCACATTCACCCTGTGGTCAAATAATTAAAAAATAATAATCTGGGTGAACCTTCTCATGCCAGTTCAGTAATCACATTTGACAGTGAAACAGCACTTACAAATATCCCACTAATACAAGATAGTTTTATTCTGGTATGTATTTATATGAACAAAAGTATTGCTATCAAATCACAGATCTATCTTGCAAAAGAAAAAGAAACATCTTTAATGCAAAATGCACAAATATAGAAAAATACGAAGAAAAATTCTAGTAGACAAAAATGTAGATGTGCTTTATTTGCATTTATTTTTGCCTATATCGACATTGATGTACTGCAACATTATGCAAAGTTCTATGAACTGATAACACAGTCGTTAAAAAGTAATTAACCAAGCAATATTCAGGGTCATTGTAAACTAATTGCAAAACAAAGTTAAGTAAAACATCAACATCATTTTTCTAGTAGTACCACAGTCTATCGATATCTGTTATTTCTCTTTGCTTTACAATTTAAAGAATCTTATTTATGTGACGAATGATTTTTGTGTTTGTTATAGAGCCAATATGCCCTGGGGAAGGATTTTAAATATCATGAAACTGAATTCCTTCCAGTTTGTTTTCTCATTAGGAAGACTGGAGAGGCCAGCCTCTTAGCAAAGATTTGACTGAGATATAAAAGAGACAATTATGTGGGCTATTACCAATTCCGATGGACCTTATGGTATTTAAAATGAACAAGGCTATCTTTGTCATTTCATTAGCATGAGTCCTTTCCAGAGAATAAGCAGTTCTCTTTGACTTCCTCCATTTTGGGAAAACAACCCAATTTTTCTCAAGCTCATTTGAAAGGACAATGGTTGTTGGTCTCTTCACTGAAGATATGCAGGGCCTTTGAGGCTACCTGAGTCCGGGGCTTATCCCAGGCTGTCTTCCTCTAACAAAGGCTATGCTCTGTGATTCCAGGGGAAAATTCCAGGCTTACAAGTGCAGAACACAACTACTACGATTGCTTTTTAATTCCACGGTATTTGTTGATCTCATTCCTTTCTTCCCTTCTAGAATATGCAATGGGTTTGCACCTTGGATCAGAATACACTGTTTCAAAAGGGTTCAAATTCAGCATGCAAGACTTTTCATTTGAAGTTTACCCCACTACAACGATATTACTGTTTGCATGTAACTTTTTATTGTGCCCTTTAGAAATTGGTATTTCATGCAGTTTTAATGATTAAAAGGCATGAGTCCAAGTCACACATGATTTTAAGAAAACATAAGAAGAATGAATGGAAGTAATCGATTCATATGAACAATGAGTTTTTATTTGCTCTGGGATGTTTAAAGAACTCCTTAGGCTCGGGAGGATTACCTGCATGTATGTTATTTTGCATGATGAGTATTACTGTATGCACCTAAACATACCCATTTATTACTTATCATGAGGTTTAATACAAAAATCTGGATTTTCCATTCCATAATTTTTTTATTTTTTAAATTTTATTTATTTTTTTATTCAGTACTGGGGATGGTCCCCAGGGGCACTCTACCACTGAGCTACTCCCCCAGCCCTTCTTACGTTTTATTTTAAGACAGGGTCCTGCTAAGTTGTTGAAGCGGGCCTGGAACTTGGGATCATGCTGTGTCAGCCTCCACCACTATGCCTGACCTCCTTATTGTCACTTTCTTTACCTCTTTCTGCTGCGATATAGAACAGCAACTTGTATAAAAAGGTGAGCTACATACTGTCCAAGCCTGCTCTCTTGGCATGACTCTTCCAACCACGGACAGCAGGAAACCAAGGAAGATGGAATGAATATCAATCAAAACAAAGACCCAAATATCTGCTTATTGAAGAACAGAGTAGAAATGGAGGCAAACTTTAGCTGCCCTATTAGAGATGTGTCCATGAGATCCTTTGGAATTACCCAAGTTTCTGGGCTAGTTTACCTGGGCGCATCTGTTGGCAATGTTGTATCTTTCTTTGATGTGGCTTTATCAACTTCATTTAACCCCTGAGACCCCCACTTTGCCCAATCCTACTCATTTTTTGAATAGAGGTGGATTCACATTTTGGGGATCTGTAGCTTATATAGGTCAGAGGGACTCACTCTTTTGTAATAAGTTACAAATACATCAGGTATATGAGAAGTGAATATTGATTAAGAATGGGAATATCAAATCTAATAAGCTAACATAGAAACATTGCATTAAACAGGTGGTAATGACGGGCATTACAAGAATTCAAACGAAGTGGTATTTTAAGACTTCAATGAAGTCATACTAAGCTAATTGTGCTAAGAAGAAAGATCTAGAAGAAGCTGCTTTTGGGGGGAGCTAATTATTACTTTAATTCATTCATCAGTTGGTACCTGTGAAATAATAGCAGATGCTTTAAACTAATTCCCAAGTAGGAAGATTCCTGGTTGCAGCCTGGTTTTCCTCCCTAGCTTTAATATCTCCATCCCTCAGAGACCTACACAACAGGGGGCCCAGGCAAGGCCCAGCCAGGTACTGAAGCTTTTCCAGCACCATGGCAAAGCTGTGCTGCCTTTTCTGCAAGCCCTGTTGCCCGGTGTCTGTCTGCTGTGGCCTCTGGCTCCTGCCCCTCTACTGCATCCTGTGACGTCTTCCATCTTAGCATTTGCCACCTTGATGACAATGTATCTTCAGCTCCCAGCACCACTGTGTCACACGTTGTGCATGAATCCATACTTCCCAAAGACAGCAAATGGATGTACAGTGGTCACTGTGTACCCGGCTCTGTCCTAGGCATTTTACATATTTATTTAGTTTGTCATGTGGCTTTCGTTGCTCTTACACTTCACTGTTTGCGTGGTGCTGGGGTTTGAACCTGCATCCTCGTGCATGCCAGGCAAGCGCTGAAACTGCTGAGCCACCACTTCTGCTCCTAGATATTTCCACTAAGACGTAGGAACATTATTATCAATATTATGTCGATGAGTTAACTAGGATGTAGAGAGCTGAGATACCTGACCCAGAGCCAAACAGGTAGCCCAGGTTGGAGCTGAGGTTCAGATCTGCACATTGGGCTAACTCAGTCCCTGCTCTTGACCTTTTGCTATAAAGCTCATAAAGAGGAATTCTCTATGAGCATTTTCTTCCCTCCTGCTTTGAATGGCATCTGAACTCTATGCCTGAAGGTGTGCGTCCTTAAAATCGTTGGCTCCTTAAAAATTGGTAATCCAATTTGTGGATTTCTGAAGATTTGCATCTTCTCTGCTCCCCTACAGTTTCTTGCCTGTAGGAAACATTTACATGCTTGTTACCTTCTCCCCAGAGAGGGTGGAGGGGGGAGACCATTGTCCTCCACCCACTCCAGCTTTCCTGAATGCTACTGGGGACCAGGGAAGCTAACCTTGCAATGGCTGTCAGCCTGTGTGGTTCCAGAGGGGAGGCGACTTTTATTAGCCCTACTTAGCCTTTTCACCCCTTCAGGGCTGGGCCATACAGACCAATCCCATCATCAGAAAGATGTTAAGCGCACAGGAAGCAGGTCAGGCCATACCCTTTCGTCAAAGTAAGAAAAATTTGGCAGGAGACTGACAGGATAAAAGACTATATTTAAAGAGGATTAGGAGACAAATTGCAGAAGAGGGATGAGAGTTAAGGATGAGAGGGGCAGGCAGTTTTTATGTAGTAGGAGCTTCTGTGTGGATGCTGGCACAGCATACAAGACAACCAGCCCTAATACTTTGCTTTAAAATAATTATTTGCCAAAACATAGTTTATTGTAGTTCCCCTAGTCTAATGAGTCATCATTTATTTTGAGAACCTTCCTTTATGAGCAAAATCTCACTTCAGTTTGGAAAATAAAATATACATCTGTAACTGGGTTCATCCGAATGAAAATTGATGCTTCTGCTAGTCAGCAAGCAAAATTTCCTAAGATTTCCCTCTTTCAAGTTTGATTTCTAATATGTAGAATTTCGCTTTCGTAAGAGTAAGAAATATTAGGCCGTGGGGAAATTTTTCTTGCAATTACAGGAAACTAAAGAGGGAAGGCTTCTCTGTTCAGGAGACAGCTTTTGTGATTTTGTAACCCAGACTGTATATGTTTTATGCAACATTAATCTGCCTCGTTTGCCTCAGATGAGAGATTTTATATGTCATTTGCAGGAAAAATTGGTGACCATAACTGCATAATGAAGTTGAGTTCCTAGGAGCTTACCAGGATTGGGTTCCTGACATATTTCAAAGTATTTGCAGAGCCTGGCAGAAATGGGCAGAATTATTTCTCAGTAAAATTTCATTCATTTAGGAGGCCGTTGTTGGAGTTTACGATTGTGTGGCAATGGCTGCAGTGACCTTAACCAGGGCACCAGCTACTCAGTGGAGCTGCATACGCCTATTAAGCAAAGCAAATTATTTAAAAGCATCTGCTATCACTTTATAGCTACCATTGTAAAAACCAGTGAATTATGATGTGTACATGTATGGAAATGGAACCCCTTCGACATGTAAACTACAATGAAAAATAAAATCTTGTTAAAAAATCGATGAAGTAATAACTAGCACCCCCAAAACAGGTTCTTCTAAAAAGTTCTTTTAAAAAATTTATAAAGGAGTTAAGTTATTTTACAATCATAAATGCCTATAAATTAACAATATGATATGCATTTGATCCTAAACCATAGTTAACCTCACTAGAAAGTTCTTCTTATTGGTACTATTACCTTAGTATGAGTTCAGTTATGTCTTAAAACACTACTTTGTTTCAAATCATGTAATGCCAATTACTGCCACCTTTTTGTTTAATTCAATGCTTCTATGTGGGCTTACTAGAACAGATATTTTGTTCATTTAAAAATCAAATGTAATAAAATAAAATAATGACATTATCAGAAATTATGCATTTGATATTTTTCTAATAGGTGCCTGTTGTTTGGACTCTAGCAAAGGATTTTTATATAAGTCAGCTGCTTAGTGTTCCAGTCAGGTTGTCTTTGAGTAATTCCTTCTTTTCTTTCTGTATATTTTCAGGATAGGAAACATCAGACCCCTTTGTGTAGCGTGGTCTAACACTTGGGAAATGTTCATTATTTTTCTTGAAAAATGAATGAGTGAATTATTATTATGGAAATGACTGACTGGGGCTTTTATGTGTGTGTCCTATATATGAAAGCAATACGTTTGGAGGTTTCAGAATCATTCTCCAAGAAGATCCTGAGACAGGATTCTATCTATGTAGAAGGCAGCTAGCAAGAGTTCAAGCAGGCAGTGATGCAGATTGCTGAGGCAGAGATGCACGGACAGAGTGCACTAGGCAGAGAGGGAGAGAGGCAGGGACAGAGTGCACAAGGCAGAGAGGGAGAGAGGCAGGGACAGAGTGCACAAGACAGAGGTGCTAAGAGTCAACAAGAACAGCACAACAAGGAAAGTCCAACTAGGAGCCCAGAAACCGCTCCACCCGAAGCCAAGGAAAAACAAAACAACAGAATACCTCCAGGTTTGAGAAACTGTGTATTGGTTCATGCAGCTTTTTCTGCGGGTGACAATGTCAGCTATTTATTGCATGCCACTGTTCAACAGAGTATAGTGTAGGGCCTGGCCTTTGATGGTTGATCAGTGGATTCTTATGACAAGATTGGGCATGATCAGAGTGGTATGGTTCTAGAGTAAATAGGTGCTTATGAAACAGAGTTGGTTGATGAGAGTGAATGTGCCTGTAAAAACCAAATAAAAGATAAGACAAGACAAAGTGTGCATGTACTCAGCAAATAGCCATGGGTCTCCACACACCTTTCCTTCGAGTTGATCAGTGACAATGACTGTGTCTGTCCTGGCCCAGAAAACTCTTGAAATCAAGCATGCTGTTCTGTTTTATACTTGCATCTTCTAATATAAATTCCCATGCACCTTTTCATTCCTATAGTAGAAGAGTGATTTTGAGAAAGGTATGTAACTCTTAGGAGAATCAGTAGGCCCATCTGTGCTCAGTAATTACTACAGTAGAATTTGCTATGACCAGATGAACACAAAAACATACACCACTCACTAATTTATCATCACTCCTATTTTGATCTCCTAATATGTGTGAGCATGGAGATGAAAGAGAAGGAGCGGTAGACTAAATGGAGGATTTTCCTGTTATAAAATATTTTGTTTTTAATTTTTCATTTGCATACTACACTAAGTAGCTAAGTCTTATGGCATAATAATGAATTGGAAACTCACAAATCTTCTGGTTCTTCTGGTTTCATCCAAGGGCTTATAACCATAATTGGTACAAGGAAAAGAATTGTCACTGGGTATCTTCAGAGTATCAGAGTATTTGACAATAAGAACCTTATGTGACATCACTGGACTTGAACTGGTTTTAGAAAATGCATACACATCTGGAGGTGTCCTTTTCTTAGGTAGGAGAGAGGGCAGGGGGAGGGAATAGAAGAGGCTGAGGAGAAGGTTACATCCAGCCAACCCTGTGCCTGAAGCCCCTCCACTGAGGGGAAGCTGGGCTATCTTGCAGTTAAGGGAGGGAGGGAGTGGACTATCAAGGGAATTCAAGACCCTAATGGGAAAGTTCCCAATCCTGAGCATGTATAATATCCCAAAGGACTGACTTAATGTTAACTTGTTGCTAGTTAACATATCATTAATATTGGATTTTCCCAGAGAAAAAGAAATTTATTCATGCATAGTAGAAAAGCAATTATGTCAGATTCAACTGTCAATCAAGGTGTCAATCAATCCAAATCCACCCAGGGGAGAAGGGGAAGAACTAGCACAACCCAATAAAAGCAAGCTCTACGGTGTAGATGGACAGCTTGAGCTACTTTGCAGCTAAGCCCACTTTGCTCTCCCAGACTTTATTTCCACTTTCAATAAACTTTGGTTTGCTTGCCAGCTCTCAGGTCTCACTCAGTAACCTGGACCCAAGACTCCTTGGGAAGACTGGCCTGCGTACTGGTTAACACCCTAAACCTCTGCTGCAGCAAGGATCCCTGGAAAATTAGCTAAAGGGTAAAATGGAGGGTGAGAGAAAAAGAAAATCAAGGATGGATCATTCTCCATGTGAAGGAAGCAATCACTGATAAATCCTGAACTGGGGTTGGAAGATCAGGAGGCTGGCCATGAAGCAGATCACATCAAGATGGCAGGAAGCCTTCCTGCTGATGAAACCAAATCTCTGACTTGTGGCTTTGACACTGTCAACTAATAAACACAGCCTGCCAGCATTTCTTTCTAAGCAGTCCCACGTGTTCCTCTTGAAGAAGAGTTGAAAGATGGCCTGAAAGTCTGTGCTTCCTTCAAATGCTAAAACAAAACTCTCAGCCATTTCTAGAAGCTTCTTGTTTTTCATGATGCCAACAGTGTTGAGCATTACTTAGCAAAGCAAAAATGGCTAGGAATTTGTAAGCAGTCTACATACTTTTAATGTCAGCAATGCTAATCGTCTTTTTCTGAAGCACAATGTTTACTCTTAGATAATCTAGAATAAAAATGTTCTGCCTAAGAAGCAAATCAGCTACACTGATGTATTGCAATAAATTAAATTAATGTGTTGCAATAAATTAAATTAATGCGTTGCAATAAATTGGGGGAGAAACTATTAGTTTCAAGAAAGCTTCCTTTTGAATGCTCAGTGATAATTAATAAGGGTTTATGGTATACCTGCTATATAATTTAGTGACATGAAAAATACAGTTAAGAGAACACTTCTTCCTTCAAAAAGAAAATAGGGGGAAATGTAGCACATAATTTGGCTCCTAATTGTACAATATAAACCAAAATTTTGTAGATGTTCAGAGGATGTCTTGAATAGATAATTGCAAGATAAAGAGATTAAATCTGATAAGTTTTGGCTTCTCTGATAGTAAAGTCATTGCTTTTTATAAAATACCCCAAAACTAAGAATACCTAGCTCAGAAAACTAACCTCAACAGGAAGAATAAGAAGAGAAAAAAGAGGAGGAGGAAGAAGAAGGGAGAAAAGAAACAATCATGTTCCAAACTCTGAATGTATTTAAAGATAAACCTCCAAGGTGTCTAATTGTCTCTTTCTGAGAAGAAGGAACAACAACAAAAAAAAAGACTCGCAAAGTCTACTTTGGCATTTTTGCCAAAGAATATTAAGTTTAAATTAAAGACAGGCATGAAACGAGCTTCAAAAAGATTAGCTGGAAATAGTTCCTTTGAAAGAAACCACTGAAGCTAATGAAATGGTCATATTAGTGAAAGATGGTATCAAAGACTCTTTTACACCTTTCTTTTCCAAAGAAATTCAAAGTCATTTATGATATTAGCCAGGAGCCCAAACTGTCAAAAAAAAGAGCAAGAATGTGAAGCAGTACAAATAAATACTGGAATCTTCATCTGGTCTGACAAGTCCTGCCGGCTCTTCCTCTAAGGTGCTGTTAATTTCCAGGAGAATTGGGAAGCAGAGGGAGTGTTGGTGACCCTTCCTGTCATAGAACAGTAAACAGAAGAGAAAGGAGAAGGGAGCAAAGTAGAATAGGCGGAATTATCCCCGGCTGTGGGAGTTCAGAGCGCTTCAATTTGAGTTGGAAAAGGGTTCAAGCTTCCTCAGAGAAAGGTGTCCAACTATGATGAGAAGGTTCTAAGAACAATCTGTCCAGTTCCATCTTTATGCACACACATAATATGCACAATTTAAAATCTCCCTCTGTACCCGCCCAAATCCCATGAATATACACATACGCCCATCCCAAGGCACACCTGTGTATATCCAGGTAGAAATCCTACGGGCACTGGCACGTAGCCACCCGAAGACTCTGGAGCAATTAAATACATCTCTAGGAAGACATTTGGGAATTTTAAGTTATAAAGAAGAAAAAGGAAGAAACACGAAGGAAGGCAGTGTAAGAAGGATGCAATTAGTGTATTACCCAGCCCTTAAGATCTTTCCTTTGCACAAGGGAGATTGCCACTTTAACTCGGAAGGAATCCTCTACAGGAGCCATTGCAAGTTGTGGTGGGTGTGTCTGACTCCAAAATGCGGCATTGCTTAATCCTTGAAACACACAATTCCCAGCTGAGTTGAGCGATTTGATCAAGGTCACTGAGAACAATCAACTGTAAGAACTTGACTAGCATTTAAGCATGAACAGCAGGACCACTCCCTTAAATTCACTCAAGTAATTCACTTAATACACAGGATGGGGATGGGGATTTTAAAATAGAGACTTCTCCATCTAAAATTCTGTGTAATTCATCTGCCTAGATTAGGAGTCTGACAGTGATGGGGCGCTCATAATTTATATATGGATTTGTTGCATTTTAAGCATGCTCATTCATACACACATGGAAGATTGAGAGGAATTCATAAGGAACTGGGGTTCTGTGCATTAAAGACGTCAGCTTGCACTGCGAACGCTAAGCAATGATGTTTTAAATATTAATAATGGTAAATTAGAAAGGAAAAAAATCACCAAAGCTCTATTTTATGTAACATTTTAATGCTCATGTTTTGTCTGAATAAAACCACAATTCTCTGGGGGGTGCAGGTTCAAAGCCTAGTTCCTTACCGCCCTCTTGTGGTTATTTTGAAGAACAGCACATAAGTTTATTGACACTTGACAATTTTTGACCTATAAAAATGTCATTGCTGTAGATATGGGTGGAAAGAGTCTTCTCCTGATTACCAAAATATGTCCTACATCCAAGCATAACTCATATGGCTATGTGCTTTTATTTGTTTAAAATGATATTCTAAAAGAACTTCTAGTCTATTTAAGAGTAACCAGAACTCTATTCCACTCTTCCAATCCACATTTTAATCACTTTTGGCCCCCATGACCTTCTGACCCATCAGAGTTGGATGAATCCCTCTCCTTACCCATAACCTCTTTTCCTAAATCTGTTCCCCACTTTTGGTAGTCTCTCCCTGCCTCACCCGAGAGCTGGTTGGACTTTATTTCCCGTATCAGTGCAACGTTCTTGGGTATCTAATTCCCTTGGAGCTTTGCCCTTTCCTCTTCCAGTGGCCTCTACCTGAACCCAAAATATTAATTACTCCACAGTGCCTTATTCTTAATGAACTTGTTCCTGCTGCCCAACTGACACATTAATACATTCAACCCCACCAGGTGTGATGGTACACACTTGTAATCCCAGAGACTCCGAGTTTGAGTTAGGGGGATCACAAGTTCAAAGCCAGCCTCAGCAACTCAGTGAGGCCCTGAGTGACTTAGCAAGCCCCTGTCTCAAAATAAAAAGGACAACAGGGCACGTGGCTGAATGTTTGTGTCTCTTCTGGGTTCAAATTCTGGTACCGAATAATTTTTTTAAAAAATATACAGACATATATTCCCAACCCTGAAATAATGTAATGAGGGAGAGAAATAAATCTAACTATTTATCTATCTTTCTATTATAGGCAAAATAATAACCCCCTGGAACTGTAAATATGTAGGTTATATAGCAAAAAGAACTAGTGTAACAAGTCAGTTGACTTATAGTAATAAAATGACCCTGGAATACTGAGGAGAGCCCCAAAGAATCACAGTGCAGCCTCTGAGAAAGTGAAATAGGAGACAGAAGGAAGAGAACCAGAGGCAGGGCCCCCCCAGAGGTACCCACATGAGCCATGTTGGTTCTGAAGATGCAGGAAGGGGACCAGGAACCAGAGAATGGGGGTGAGCTCCGAAAGTAGGAGAGCAAGCAAAATATATCCTCCATGGAAGCCTCCAGGAGGAAAACAGGCCTAGGAACAACTTGGTATAGCACAGCAAGATGCATTTCAGATTATGATGAGCAGAAATATTTAAAGTACAATATATTAAAATACAGGGAAAGGGAGGATCATGAATCAAACCAATTTCCATGCATGCATGAATTTGCTGGGATGAGCCCAACAACTATGTACAATTTTAAAGTTCTAATTAAAAATTAAAACATATATTCTTTAAGTCAGTAGGTTTGTGGTAGTGAGTTGCAGCAGAGATAGGAACTGACTCATCCGTCTGCCTATGGCTGCACACAGGCTCTGGTAGGTGTGCTCTGGGGTGGTGGGGACACACAGAGATTAAGAAGCCTTATCTTGCAAGCGCTTCTGTTGCCTGTGGAAATTAGACCTGCTGGCTACTGACCCCGCTGCTCGTTAAATTCTTCAACCTGTTGTTTAATTTCATAAAGACTCTCTTCCCTCCCCCACGTGTAGAGAAAGTATTTATGAGTTTCATTGTCACAAGCTTATTTGAATATTAGATAATTTAAATGCTAAACTTTTCTGCAACATTTAGTAAAAGTCAACGCTTTATCTAAATATACTTGTTTTATATCACATCAACTCTGCTGCTTTTAAAGCATTTAAAATAATGGAGCCAGGCACTGTGGTGCTGTCCTGCAATCCCAGCTACTCAGGAGGCTAAAACAGGAGGCTCACAAGTTCAAGGCCATCCTGGACAATTTAGATAGAACATATCTCAAGACAGAAAAAAGAAAAAGGAAGGAAGGAGAGAAGGAAGAAAAAAGGAAGGAAGGTAAGAAGAAAGAAAGAAAGATAGAAAAAGATTTGGGGATACAGTTCAGTAGTAGAGCATGTGCCAAGTATGTGTAATAACCTGAGTTCCTTTCTTCCTGGAAGAAACAGAGTGAGATTGGGGAGGGGGAGAAAATTGACAGAACTCAGAATAAATCACAAATGGGACACACAGGCAGAAGAGGAAGGGACTTTTTTTTATACCCATTGGCAAACAACTGAACACCGTATCCCCCCAAAATTGATATGCTGAAACTTTCATCCTGATGGGGTGGTATTTGAAGGTGTGGACACGAGGGCAGACTCAGGAAGATTAGTATTTGTATGAGAAGAGGCAGAGACAGTGAGCTCCTGTCTGAATATGCAAGAAGTTGGCTGTCTATGACTAGGACGAGGACCCTTTCCAGAGGCTGACAATTCTGCTCTCTGACGGTGGAATTCCACACACTGTGAGAAATAAATGGTCATTGTTTAAACCACTTGCTCTACAAAAAGATGCTCTGGAAGACCAAATCAATCAAAGTACTATCTTACGTTCATCAGTTTGGGCTCCATTAATAAACTCACAAAGGACAGATTTATATGAGAAAAACAAACAATTTATTGAATTTCAACTGCACGTTACTTGGGAGAAGTCTCAGCAATGAGTAGCTCAAAGGGATAGGTAGAGCTTGGGACACTACAGCATCTTAGTGATGAACAACACCTTTATAGAAAGTGATAAGACTAGGAAAACGGTTTGGGCTTGCAAGGGCTGTTAACTGTGGAAACACATCAGAGAAACCAATCGAAGTGAAGGTTCTTTGAATAGGTTATATAAATTCATCTGGTGGCTTCTCTGGGTTGAGTCTAAAGTTGTCTCTGGTGACTAAGAATAGAGAGGAGCAGGGCAGACAAGGTACCTGTCTCTATTTCTCTATCACTTTAGCTCACAATAATCCTGATGCCAAAGTAGTATTTTTATTAATTCCTGGAGATAGAATTTTAACCACTTTGGTACCTTATTATGATTTGAATATGAGGCGTCCAACCAAAGATCCTATGTGAGACGCAGTGGGGATGACAGAGGAGAAGTCATTTGGTGGTGAGAGCTATAACCTAATCACTGGATTAATCCATTTGATGGATTAATAATTTAAAGAATTAATGGGTGGTAACTGTAAGCAGATAGGGTGTTACTGAAGGATGTGGGTTGTTGGAGTCATTCCCTTGGGAATTATACTACTCCTGGTTCACAGGACACAAATTCTCTCTGCTAACTAGGTGCCATGTCCTGAACTGCTCTCCTAATCCGCACCCTTCTTCCATGATGCCCTGCCTCATCTCAGGACGAGAACTATGAAGTCAGCAGATCATGAACTAAGCCTTCAAAACCATGAGCCAAAAGAAACTTCTGTAGGTTGTTCTTGTCAGACTTTTTGGTCACAGTCAGACATATGGGTCACAGACATACAATGCTGAAACAGACCTGAACCTAGATTATCAGTTCAGTGAAATGAACACGGTCATGCAATGTGTCCAGCACATGTGAACTCTGCATGGTAACATGAGCAGTATTGTAGCCTTTAGCTCCAGCTACCCACTTGGTCCTTACTAGTCAGCAAGGATCTCTGCAGCACAGATTTTAAATAAGTCTATGATTGCTTGAGGAAAGTCACTGCCTCAGGAAAGTCACTGGGTCTCAGGAGACTGGCCTCTGCAGCCAGTCCCAGCCAGGATCCTCTAAGCATGTACTTCAACACTTCTACATTGTCAAACATGAAAGAATTTGTTTTTGTAAACAAGAAAAACCTTTCGTCTTGACTCTGAGATATAAAGATCTTGGGTGTCACGTCTGACTTCAAACTAGAAAAAGTTGAGCAGACCGAGTCAATGACTTTCTTGAACTCCGCAGGTGCATCCAGAGAGATACATGGAGACCTGCCTCACTGGAGCAGGAGCTGGGTCTCTAATGGTAAGCAATGGACACAGAGATTCCCACAAATTACTGGAGGCTGAGTCTGTGACAGTGAGGAATTCTTGGAGAATGGAACACCAGCTCTTCTCCAGACACCTTTTTGGTGAGCTTTATATTGAGGAACCCTAGCAGGTTTTCATGGAGAAGACCTGGAAAGATTCCTCTTCTGCCTGGCAGGGGAAAGGAAGAATAATCATAGTGAAATGGCCCAGAGCACTCTACCTAACAAAGACCACTCTCCAGCTCCCCAGGGTGGGCCTTTAGGAAAGATTCATCTCTCAGGGAGCAGGACTACCACTCAGGGGGGCCCTTTAGGCTCCCCATAGAGGGAAAGCAAAATCAACAGGGATGGAGACTTCCAGGAAATGAATTGAGAGAGAATGCCAAGAGAGAAAGGAACACGGAGCAATGTCAGTGAAGAATCCAGACGTGGGACACAGACACACTGAGATTTAACCTGAGCACTACATAACCCTTCTCCCCGACACCGTCCTACAGTCCATACTGTCCAATACGAAGCCAGTGGACTACAGCTGAAAGAGCTGGAAAACAGCCTCTCTTTGCAAAGTATTTAGGAAAGGCAGCGTCAAGAGCAGAGAAACACCCCAGCTAATTCATTAGCTGAGTTATAAACCTCTGCCTTCTACAGCCAAAGGAAATATTGATCACAACCCTACGCCCAGAAAGACGGATATCATCTTCACACTAAAGGCCACTCACTCCTGTTTCTGTACTACACAGACACAGGTCTGAGTCCTAAAATTGTTGCTAGACATGATAACAGAATAAAAAAAAATAAGACTCCACAGAGGCAAGACTATCCTCAGAATAAGGCTCACAGGTGACCCATGCTGGGATTACTAGACTGGGGATTTTAAACAAATATCATTAATATTTTAGGAGATCTAATGAAAATTGTGGATAATATGTTAAGATCAGATGGGTAATATGCGCAGAGACACAAAAACTGAGAGAAACCTAAGGAGATGCTGGAAATCAAGAGAATTTACAAGGAGATGAAGAATGCTGGCCTGCGGGCAGAAATTTCCTAACTCAAAACCAGCAGCAAATACATAAACAAAAGACACAAAACCAGAACATCAAGGAATCGTCCGGCCATTTCAAAGGGTAATGTACACATTAGTGCAATAGCAGAAGGAGAAGAAAGGGATGAAGACAGTAGACATACTTGAAAATTTAAAAATTTTCTTCTCACAACATTTGCAATTATACACATCACCAAGCAAAGCTTTAAGAAGATATTTCCAAAATAGACAGGCAACAGCATGGGTATCTGTCTTAGGATAGAAGGTCTGTATTTCCAGGAGTGATGAATTCATTTGAACTCTAGCAGATGGTAAGAAAACTGACCCTAGTAACAGAGAAAGTTAGAGAAGATGAAGGATCATGAATACCACACTGCATCAACAGGACTATAATCCAAGATCTGTGACAAACATTTGCTTCAGAAGAAATAGTCATGAGGCTAAAGCCGTGGCTCAGCAGTTACTGCGCTTGCCTGGCATGTGCAAGGACACGAGTTCAAACCCCAGCACCACGTACACAGCGAAGTGTCGGATCAATGACGGCCACATAAAAAACTAAATAAAATTGATTCTCTCCTTCTCTCTCCCTCTTAAAAAAAAAGACTAAAATGAAGTAGTCTTTATGTATTTTTAAACGGGAAAAGGCAGAATCTGGAGACTGTTATAATTACTGTAGAAATCTAGCAAAGGGATTATGAGACCAGTGTCAAGGGCCAAAGGTAAAAACTTTCTCCAGAGTGGGGACATGAGTAAATCTTACAATCAAGTAATAAAAGTGGTAAAGATTACAGAATAATTAAAAGAATCAAGATACACATTGGGGAAACCTCTTGACCTTCAGTGGCATGAAATTGTTGTCCAGTGAAAGAGTTAGCCCCCTTTTGTTTTTTCAAGGGAGAGGGAGAGAGGGAGGGAAGGAGGGTGGGAGAGAGAGAGAGAGAGAGAGGGAAAGAATTGATTTTATTTTTTTATTTGGCTTTTGTTTTTCTGATACCTAATTGTACAAGTGGTGCTGGGGTTTGAACCCAGGTCCTCACGCATGCCAGTAAGCACTCTAACTGCTGAGCTACCACTCCAGCCCAGGAGTTAGCATTTCTAATGCAAAGTTTTCAGGACTAAAAGAACAACAAAGACATTATTAAATAGTTCCTCCAGAAAGACATTCAGATTTATAAATGATAAGGAAATGCATTTTAAACTTGATATGACCTTGGAAATCATGGAGAATGCTGTCCACGTATATAGTACTGGAAAAAGCTGATGTGGCTACTTTGAAAATTACTGAAGAATTACCATCAAGGCCTCAAATCCCACAAATGCAGATGCTGAGGGCATCTGAATTCAGCCTGGCTGACTTAAACCATCTAATTACCAGCTTTCCTTATGGGTGAATTAGTTGAGTAGCTACGTGATTTATCCTGATTGATTGCCATCATGGCACAACATTTGCAGATGGGATATCAATGAAATGCAGTTTGAGCAATAGCTATTCTGGTTTCCTTAAATGCACATATAGTTTCAAGGTCTGATAGTTATACTTTTGCATATTTTAAGACAGCTTCCTCTTGAGAATAACAACTATAGAGTTTGAGCAAAAAATGCTTACATGGCTGGCCTTCTCTATGTGTGAGGGCTTCACCTACAGATACAACCATCTGTATATTGAAAATATTTGAAAAAATACCTGTATTGAACATTTATTAACATTTCATCACGTGTTTTCCTAAGCAAATAATATACTACATAGTGCTTGCATTGTACTAGGCATAAGTAGTAAAGAGATGATTTAAATTATATAGAAGGGTATGTATAGATTAGAGGAGACACTTGAGAACCTATAGACATTGGTACCCGCTGGGCATCCTGGAACCTATCCTTTTCAGTTGCTATATTCCTTGGATAATGTGAAACAAGAGCAAGATGATTATGTGGCCAAATGGTCTTTCACTGCTTCTACTAGCAGGAATTTTGTTTGGTTATCATTCATCACACCATGAAAAATCCTTGGTCTTTTTGTTTTTCTAAGAGAGAGATTTCATTTTTTCATTATTTTTTTCCTCCACCTACGTGTTTATGTGGTGCTGGGGATCAAACCTGAGTCCTCGTGCATGCAAGCGAGCGCTCTACCACTGAGCCAGCTCTCTAGTTCCCATGGAAAATCTTTTTTATATACGTCTCTTGGAAGATTTCTCTGATAATGTTTATGATATCTGCTCTGTTTTTTGGGGGTGGGTACAATGTATTTTGCATGAAAACCTGTATTTTCTATTTAATTGGTCAACGGAAAGTTTAGAAGTAAGTGTGTGGCAACCTTATACCACTTGGAGAGATAAAGAAGTTCCTGGAGTCATAAAGACAGAAGCAGATATTCCTATTACTCGAGGATACTGACACAGCACTGACAGCAACAACTAGGATTAATTTTATTCAGCCCGGAATCCTCAGGTATATCATCTCTAAACCAATCTACTCACTATTAGTACCAGTTGACCCATTTCTTTGAGCAGCTGAAAAATTATGTTTGAGAATATTGGAGCTCTTGACTGAGTTCTACCCATGTGTCAAACATCTGTCTTTGATACATTCTCTGCAGGGGTTCCAGACTGAATCTCATTTACATTCTGTCTGCATCTCAGACTGCATCTTCATCAGAGTCAGCAACCTTCACAGCCATGCACAGAAGCTTGCAGGAAGAGGAGTGCCTGACTGTGAACTCACCATCCCCTGGAGAAAACACCCTCAAACTGTGTTCTGTACTGAACAACCCTCTGTCTCATCACCTTCATCCTTCAAGAGAGACAGCTCCTGATCATCACTAAGATAAAAATAATGAAATTGTTTTCAGCTTGTATAATATGATTGCATAATTGGTTGCTCAATTTAAAGCATAATGAGTCCTCTGTTTGGGATTGGACAAACTGAGTGTTTCTCAGAAATGATGTTACATTTTTGGAGAAGAGTGATGGTCCTGAGCTTAATCAACCTTCTGAAAATATAATGCACATTCATAGAAATATCTTAGAAAAATATCCTGAGGATTTTATCTTAGTGGGAAATAGAACACACTCAGTTATATAGGACAGAAACCATTCAGCATGTGCTTCGAGGGCCATTAAGTTCCCTAGGTCTGGCAATAATGAAGATAAACAGTTTAACCTTTGCTAGACTTGAGACCCCAGTAACCACAATGTTTCATTAGGAAAAAAACTAAACTAGGCAGAATGGATTCATGTATTCTATAGCATTATGCCTCTAAGTGGCCCCCGCCCCCTATATCTGCTACTTTTACATTGTAATTTCACTTTCTCATTGCAGACTAGCTACTAGACTAGCTACTAGAGTGCTTTGGGGAAAGATTTGTTACCAAATTCTTAGCCGAAGTTTTGAGAGTCAAAACCAACCATGTGTTGAGAGAGTAGCTTGCGATGTATTCTGTAAATGGGAATTCTTTAGGGGCAAATATATGCCTTCAAAAGCACTCAAAAATCTTCCTAAAATTTGATTTGCAATTATTTAGAACTCCACTTTCAGAAAGGAGTAGGTTGATGTCACACTTCTTATGATTAGAATATTCTGTGAGAAAAATAAAAAGCTTAAGTTAGTTACAGGTTTGTGCTAATCACTAGAATCTGATAATAGGTATAACAGTATCCTGACTTTTGTTTTCATAAGAGAAAGAGGTAGAACTAGCCATGGTTTTCCCTGCTCCTCCAGAGTGGATCTCAGGAGGGAATATAACCATGAGAAGACTTGCTGCAGATTCTCATCTCACAGGAGAGAGTGGACTCAGGGGCAGACTCTTGCTTCCTTTGAGAGAAATACGGGGACCATTACAAGGCTCAGCTGAGGATGAAGAAACACAACCTTGCTGCTTCGAAGAGCCAATTAGTTTCTTGAGCTGTACCGAGAATTTTGATGAAGACTCAGAAAGTCAAGTCACAGTCTGAGACATTCAGAGATGATCTAAGCTTCTACTTATTCCCAGAAGAGAAACTCAGACCACCCTGCTTAGGAATACAGGCAGGGAACATCTCGCCAAAGATGAATGATGATGTCATTTCCTTCTTCCCTGGTAGATTCAGTAAATAAGGCACTTTCATAGGAGTACCAGGGCTAAGTGTTTTATGTGATGAAGTCACATGAGATGATGTGTGAGGACTGGAATAAACACATTTATCATGCTTCTAAGTCCTCTGGTTTAATCATGGAGAAGCTTCCCACCACCTTATCTTGTAATGTCTAAGATAGGGCAAGAAGTTGAGCTTCAGCTACGAGGCATAGCTCAGGAGCACAGCACATGTTTAGCATGCATGAAGCCCCAGGTTCACTCCCCAGCACAAACAGAGAGAGAGAAAGAAAAAACAAAAGAAAGAAAGTAAATTAAAATTGGGAGGACCAATCATGAGTACAGTATAACCCAGACATACTTAGAGATGAGAATGGAGAGTTCCTTAGAAGTTCAAAGGGTATAAAGTATCATGAAGAATAAAACAAATCATTTTACCTATTAAAATAAGACAATGTTACCTTTCTTTTAATGGACAGTCATGTCTTCATTTTAAGGGCCCCAGATACTTTTGCCTTTGTGGTTTACTTTCTCCAAAAAATATTGAAAACTATTTTTCATGAGCATGTTTCCATAAAATCAACATATTAATATTACTTGTCATTTTGACCCAAAAGTTTATTGTGTACACTGATCAGATGCAATAAAATATTTTCTTGATCCCCTAAGGATCTGTGGGCCTGTGGCCCTCTAATAGTATGCTACATACTTCACTCCACAACACAGAATCCCCTCACTCAGGAGTCTCAGCTTAGGAAAAAGCACACAGAAAACTGAGTTGTACCCAGCAAAACATTAAGAATAACCTCCAATGTTTTCTTCTCTCCAAAGTCATTTTTTAAGCTTGTTTGGATGGCGTTTGCATCTGTTTCCCAAAGCAAGTTTGCTGGCTCTCTGTGAGCCTTCATAATATGACCTCCAAAAGAAGCCCTGAATCTGGAAGTTCCAAATCTTCCAGACTCTCAGAGCTCCTGTGAATTCATCATTCATCTTGTCATAACAGATTTCTTTCTTGATATTCATTGGAGAATGGATTGCACATCCACCAGAACTGAAGCCCCCTAAGAGCAGAGACTCTTTAAAATCCTTTTTGTTTATTGCCGGATCCCAAATACCTACAACTGTAATCTACCACCCAGACAATGTGCAACACTTGGATGAATGAAGTCAATCACATTTCTTCAAAATCCTTTTATACTGTGCATTCTTGAACTCTGTTCATTCGTGTCACCACTGAATCTACTTAGCTATTCCACCTGCCTCCTGTATGATCTTCTGCGTTTTTCCCAAAGTATTCTTTCTAATGCTCAATTGTGTTGTTCCCAACTTACTTGAAATCATTTGATAGCTTCCCTTATTCTTCACAAACAAGAAAAAGAATGAAAACTGTTTAAGTATAGAGAGGTCTTCAATGTCCAACACCAGTCTATATCCAGCCTCGTCTCCAAAGAGGCTGCTGAAGTCTTTCATTGTCTGCTGCACTCTTAGCCTCTTGTTTCAGAAGATGCTGTTCTTCTGCACGAAACATCCTTTCCCAAGCCTCCAACAATCTCACCTTCCTTTTCCCCACAGCTCCGCTGGCTCCTTCCTGTCCCTGCATCATCTTGGCTTTCCTTGGGGAGTCCTGGGCACTCTCCCATGTCCTCCTGCTACACCCACCACCTCCCTCCTAGAGAGCATTCAGTTGATGATTCTGACTCTGCATTTAAGCATCTGTTTCTCCCATGAGAGTGTAGGCTCCTTCAGGACACAGATCCATGGGTCACATTCTATCTCTAGAACCCACCTCAATGTCTGAAACCCACCAGGAATGTCACCAACAAAACTGCAGGAAGGAATTAATTGCTAAGAGTTTCTTAACATTAAAGGAAAGCTAATGTATTTCACTACTTAACAAATTAAGGTTATGACCATCACTTCATTTGTTTATTTATAGTATTTGAGAATAATGGGCAATGTTTCCTATTCTTAATAGGAAATAGAAAGGACAAACTAAATTAATATTGTAATATGGAGATATCAATTCTAGAACCTATGTACCTAAAACATGGGGAAGCTTTTTGGAAATCAATATTCTCATATACTACATAAAGAATGTAAAACAGGTAAGTCCTGTGTAGGAAGGTATTTGGCAGAATCTTACAAAACTGCAATTAACAGGTACTTTTACCTATTGTCTTTACTTAATGGAGAATCTCACGTTCACCAACAGTGTTAGTTTTTCATTGCTAAGGTCTAAAGTCGTGAGAAGAACAACTTGCAGGGGAAAAGTTTTCTTCGGTTCATGGTTTCAGAGGTTCAGTGCATGGTCAGCCAATCGTTCCGGAGCAGATGTGAGGCAGAACATCATGGTAGATGTGCCCAGCAGAGAAGTACTGCTCTGCTCACGGGACCAAGGAAGCAGAAAGAGGTGAAGAGGCCACAGGGAAGACGACTCTTCCAGGGTACTCCCCGGTGACCTGCCTCCTCCAGCCATGTGTCACCTGCCTACAGTCACCACCCAGCTGGTCCATTCAAACTAGCATGGACTCATTAGGCCTCAGCTCTCCTAATCCAATCATTTGCCTCTGAGTATTCCTGCATTAACACACGAGTTTTGTGGGACACCTCACATCCAGACTGTAACACAAGGTGATTTAACTACCTTCACTAGACCACTGCGCGATAATAAAAACTAGATATGGCAAGAACGTTCTTCAATTTTGAAGCAGAGATGATAATTACTCTTTGTTGCACTCTGTGTAAACAGAAATCTCCCAACAAACACAACAACATATTGTTTCTACAAAAGCATTATGTTTACAAAAAATGGAGATTGCAATGGGATAATATTAAATGACCCTTTGATTGAAGGTGCCTCTGGGCAGGAGCATAATTGTAAGGGAGAAGTCAAAAGAGATCTTCAGCTGACTTTCAGCATTTGAATTTCATAAGAAATTTAAGTCAAGCATTGAAGAATGGAGATGTGGCATTTGTTATAAAGGCTTTGAACCTACCTGTGTGTTCTCTATCTCCTAACAAAGTCAGCACGAACCATGGCAGGCTCCACACCATGCGCTCAGAGTTGCAGTGGTCACCAGGGACAGAAAAATAAGCGCCACGAGCGAGGGCCAAAGGGCAGCATGGGCCCCACCTGAGAGCTGGGGAGAGGGCTGGGCAGATGTGCACTGTGGAGGATGCGCGCTCCTCCCTTGGAAGGATCTCAGGACCCTCCAGAAGGAACGAGGGAGGCTCAGGAGGCAAGCGACGCTAACCACTTGGGAAAATGAAAGGAAGGGGATCGCGGAGCAAAGAAAGAAAGAAAACCGGCCACATGACTGCTGCAGCTGAAGCCAGAGAGTGGAAATGCAGCCTGGTTCTCCAGATGAGATGCTTGAGTGAGGCGCAAGCTTCCAGGCTGCTGCCGCCCCTCGCTCTGCTCCCAAAGCTCCCACCAAGGCGCTGCTCGGGCAGTGCAGCTCTTCCCCGCGGGCTGCTTGCAAGGGGCCCCAAGGAAACGGTGCTGCATTTGCTTACAGAGAAGGAAAGTGCAGGCTGTGGTTCAGATTAAAAGGGGGAAAGGAGGGTTTCCAACATTGTGCTCACAGGAGGAAAGAGAAAGGAAACGAGAAGGAGGTTAGGACTTTGAAGACGGCGTTAACCAAACAGTCCTTAGGAATTGGTGCTGCGCTTGCATCGGAGCATATTTCCTAAAGAGAAGGGACAAAGGTGCAGAGAGCTTAGCGATGATCCACTGTTAATTTATTAACTGGGGCTTTTTTTTTTTTTTTTTAGAGAGAGTGAATCAATTTTTAGTTATTTATTTTTTTCATCTGTTTTTTGTTTCTCCAAAACTTAGTTGTGTAAATGGTCCTGGGGTTTGAACCTGGGTCCTCCTGCATGCCAGGAAAGCGCTCTACCACTGAACCACAGCTCCAACCCCCAACTGGGGCCTTTAAATTGTGTTAATGAATTATTTATTTACTTTAATTCTTTTCTTTGTCAAGTAGTAACTGTGCAATCCATGTTGTGCTGGGTGATGTTAAAACACGAATATGCAATGCATCCTGGCCAAATCTGATGATCAGAGCCCTCCCCGCCAGTGTCCATCATTCCCATGAGGGGAAAGCAGGCAAAACCTCACTGCTGCCTATTTTGAAATACACAGGATATAAATGCTTACTATAGTCACCCTACGGTACAACAGAACCAGAGAACTAGCTGTTAATTTATTGGCTGTCTATTATAAAATCCAGAAAAGGGTCCATTTGCAATTATAACACTGCTTTTTTATACTGGAAGTTAAATATTACCAAGTTGCCCTTCAAAAACAGTGAACAGGGATAAATGGCATGTTTATCAAGCTAGGGGAGCTGGGTTGTGTTGCAGTCCTATGACTTTGTGATTAGTCAGACCCCAACTAATCTGTGTCCCATGCCCCTAAAACTAAAAATAAGGAAATCAAAACAAATGGTCCATTACATCCCTTTCTGCCCTAATATTGTAGAATATTATGAAATCTATGGACTGTGGAAATCAGAAGACAGAGAAGATTATCTCAAGGAAGAAAAAGATTCTTCTAATAACTGACAGAAGATGCAGGTTATTGCACTATAAATCAATCAAGTAGCAAGTGCTCTTAAACTTACATACCCAGAGGTACTCCTGGGTGTTAGAAAATTACTAGATTACAAAATTGAATAGAGAAATCCACCGGCATTTGACGCTTTCTGGGTTTTGATATACCAGAAGAATAACTGCAAATATTCCCCCTTAATTTTGGATATGATTTGAAGATTGGGGAATTTGTACCCCTTCAAAGCAACAGAAACACACAGTGAAGTTACTGATGGATTTAGTTTGCAGTACAAAGAGAAAAGGTTGATTTTGAAAGAAAAAATAAAGAATCAGAGAGGAAATTACAGTGAATATGTGAACAGTATTTGGGGATATTAAAAAGAACAAGGCCCTGCTGTGGAGCAGTGGTAACAATGTAAAAAACAAAAAACAAAAAACAAAAAAAACGAGGCAATTAAAGGGGGGATGTGGAGGGAAGATCTCCATGTGTCTGAAGTAGAATTCAGAAGGAGAGGAAAGTTACATGAAGGACATCCCAGGGGCCTGCGAGTCTCCCAGCTTTGACAGTTAGGCTGAAACCAGGCTGCTGCATGGTCCTAAAATGAGAGTAGAATGGACAGTCAGACCCATGTGTTTGACCCCTCATCTGTGAATTTTGTGAAAGAAAAAAAAGAGTTTGGATTCAGATACAGTTTGTTAAAAAAAACAAAAGAGCTGGGTGTGGTGGTGCACACCTGTAATTCCAACTGCTCTGGAGGGTGAGGCAGGAGGATCACAAGTTCAAAACCAGCCTCAGCAACTTAGTGAGGCCCTAAGCAAATTAGCAAGACCCTATCTCAAAATGAGAAGTAAAACTGTCGGGGAATGTTGCTTAGTGGTTTAGCACCTCTGCAGCCAAAAAAATATTTAAATGTGCAATTCTTTTATGCTTTTGAGGTGGAGAGAGAAAGAATCTCACTGATGGGTTTCTGTGTCTAAACCAGAATTACATAGTAGTGGGAACCCTGAAATTCCAGGAAAGATGGTTCACCAATTATCCGAGTACTCACCTACACTAAGAGATATTAAGCAAACAAATAATTTACCTATCTGGACCTCAATTAACATATCTGCAAAATGGGCAGAGAAATAACTTGCCTGCACTGTTGGTGGTATCATCAGCTGGCCATGCCCTCTGGCAGCTGGCCTTGGCCTCAATCTTGCTCTCCGTGGCCTCTCTTGGGTTGGATCAAGGACCAATAGCCTGAAAGCTGTATTTCTAGAAATTCTTTGGAACCCGGGTTCACAAAGTTGCTGCCTAAGGAGGACATGGGAAGATGGAAGAAGGAAGAGGTACATCGTGGCAGCAGCAGACAATTCTGGGCCCCAGATTCCTGTTGAGGCTGTGTGGCCCCAACAGCAAAAGTGGGCACAGACCCATCGGCAGCCTTGGTAGCAAGGTGAAGGTGGCAAACAGTTCCAGAAGCTTCTGAGCTTCACAGCTTCAGAGTCAGCAGCAAGAAAAGCAGATCCTGGGGCTGGAGTGGTGGCTGTGTGGTTACGGTGCTTGCCTGACATGTGGGAGGACCTGGATTCAACCCCAGCACCATGTATACAACAAAGTGTCAGAGCAATGAAAGCCACATGAAAAACTAAATAAAATTCATTCTCTTTTTCTCTCTGTCCCTTTTTCTTGAAAGGAAGGAAGGAAGGAAGGAAGGAAGAAAGGAAGGAAAGGAGGGAGGGAAAGAAAAGTGGAACCTGACTCATCAAGGTAGGACCACTGCCATTTCAAAGTGGCTGTGGTAATGGCAGGTGCCCAGCAGCCCTCAGGACACAGGGGTCACGAGCACTGGATCATGTCACCATCCACCACTATGGGGAAGAGCACTTCCCCACTCTAACTCACCAGCAGCCTCACCTTCCCTTTCTGCTCCTTGAGCCTTTCTGAAACATTTATCAATCTTTTCCTATGTGAGATCCCCTGTGCTTTTCATACTTGTACTGATGTCTGTCTACCTGGATGGACACCAGCCAAAAAAGAACAAAGCATTTTATAGCTACAATTTATTCATTACCAAGATTTATAATTCTAAACTTAGAAAAACTCCAATGCACTTGCAGTGTCTTGCTGAACTCACCATGAAGTCAAAGGTACTTGAGCATTTGATTATCAGGAACTGGGTTCTATTGGATCCAACACAAACCAACTAGAAAAGTTGAATAAAGGCAAGCACCTATGGGTGCTCAGAACCGTGGAGAGCCTACATGCTGGGACGAATTAAGCCAGAGGAGGAAACCCAAGCTTGCACACTGAGCTTGGGGAATTCGTAAGTGATGAACACTGAGCAGTGATTCCTAAATTGAGGGTTGTGAGAAGCCAGGAGCGGAGCAGAGGCTGCAGGGTGGTCTCATGGTGCTAATGAGAAAAAGGATGGAGTTTAGGTAAAACAATGATGCTCCAGAAAGCACCTCAGGCTTTCAGCTGGAACTCAGGGCTTAGGAAGATCACAGGTCAGACTGACCTGACAGGGTTTCTACTCTTATTCTGACTGCCCACTGTGGTTTCTACAATTTTTCATTTACCAAGTTTTGCATTAAACAGAATTACTAGCCATATCTAGAGATGTGATAAATAAAATATAAAAAGTTAGACATCAGCAAACCATATCTGATCCACATATTGAACCCCAAGTGCAATAAGTGAAGAAACAAAGGGAAGAGACAAAGAAAAATCTTAACAGAAGCCAGAGGCCTTAAAGGAAAATGGAATTTCAGCCTATCAACCCTTAGGCTGCCAATTTCTCAGTGTGCACACAAGCACACACATATACACTCTCCCCCACAAACATGTGTATATATATATATATATATATATATATATATTGTATCTATATATATATATAGATACAGTGGGAAGAGAAGGATCATACTAGAAGAGCAAAATAGAAAGAATAACATCATTAAACAGTTAAAAAAATAACTGCTAACCTAGAATTATATACTCAGAATGAATACACAAATAACATTAAAAGTCGACATTCTAGTACAAAGTGTGGGAATAATTTGTTTTCACCAACTCCTACTCAAAGAAATAAGAGTCAGGCGTGGTGGTGCAAGCCTGTAATCCCAGTGACCTGGGAGGCTGAGGCAGAAGGATTACAAATTTAAGGCCAGCCTCAGCTACCTAGACCCTAAGCAACTTAACAAGACACTGTCTCAAAATAAGAAAAAGGAAAAGAAAAATGACTTTGGATGTGGGTCAGTGGTATAACACCCCTGGGTTCAATCCCTAATATCAATCAATCAATCAATCAATAAAGTAAGTAAGTAATTTTTTTTTCCAGGCAGGAGGAAAATGACATCAGAAGCAAACACAAAAGTTCAGAAAGCTAAGAAGAGCAATGGGAAGTATAAATGTGTGGTTAAATCTAAAATAGCATTGTTCACCCAATACAACAACCAACACAGTATCATGCAGGTTTAAAAAGTTATCAAAGAAATGCAAATCAAAACTTATTATGATTTCACCTCACTCCAGTCAGATTGACAAAGATGAAGAATATAAACAATAACAGATGCTGGAGAGGTTGTAGGGAGACAGGAACACTAGCACACTGTTGGTGGAATTGAAGACTGGTACAGCCCCTCTGGAAAGTAGTGTGGAGACCCCTCAAAACATTAAGGATGGATGCACCATGTAATCCAGCTATCCCTCTTCTGGGTATTTTCCCAGAGAAGTTAGAATGAGCACATTACAGTGACACAGTGAAATCTGTTCATAGCGGCTCAATTCACAATAGTGAAATTATGGAATCAACCCAGATGCCCCTCACTGGATGAATGCATCCAAAACTTCTTATATACATATATATACACATACACACATACATACATACATATATACATACATACATCCCATGGAGTTGTATTCAGCTATTATAAACAAATATATTGCATCTATTGAAGGTAAATGGATGGCATTGGAAGAAATCGTGCTGAGTTAAGTTTGCCAAACCCAGAGAGTCAAGGGTAGAATATTTCCCTCATTTGTGGAGCCTGGAGCTAAACCCAGGCTTGGGTGAAAGGTAGTCACATTCATGTATTAGACCCAGTGAAGGTGTAGCAACACATAATCTAGGGCAACAGTAGATATGTGTGGAGAAGGGAGGGAGGACAAGGAGAGATCTAGGGAGACAATCAACACTGTAACATACTCTTTACTCCCCTGAGAATCCAAATAATACTTATGAAATCATTTAATACTGGAAAATTCACAATCTAAGCATTTATATCGCTTGTAAGGGTGATATATGGAAGAATCAAGAGACTGGGGTGTAGGCCATGTGGGGATAATTCTGGTTTAAGAACAAATGTGTATCATATTGTTACTTTATATGCATTTATGAATGTACAATAAATCAACTCCTTAAAAAAATTAAAAACAAAAGTAAGTCCTGTTACACATACATACCACACCCAGATGGGAGACAGTCTTGTGTGTTATCCTCCTGCTACCTACTGGGAGGGGGTACAAGTTCTAATTTTTGTCAGGCTCCAAGAAGTTCAAGAAACAATACCCAAGACAACCCACTGAAAGAAGAAGGAAGTGTGTAACTGACAGGAACAAAAATAGGGAGAGGAGAGTCACAAAATACCTCCTGAGTCCAAAAGGAGGCCAAGAGGAGTCCCAGGAGAGCAAGCAAGAAGACAGACACAATAAGGTGTCATCTAGTCGCCTCAGTGATGCCAAATTAAATTAATGCTCCTATTAAATTGATAGACCCACAGTTTGAATGATAAGCAGAAATTATATACTAATAAATAAATGTACTTGCTACTATGAGTTCACAATGGAGTGTTACCCTTTGGGTTGGAGATAAGAAAACTGACTTTGATAGGCAAGGAAAGCCTTTTAAGTCTCAAGTACAGAATGAACCATACCGCTGATGACACAGATACCATCCCCAAGGCCGCCAGTTGATCTTCTCTGCCCTACAGCCCAGCCTAAATCCTAATTTACCAGAGGTAGGGCAAGGGAGTTTAAAAAAAAAATCAAACAGACAGACAGCAGTGGGGATGTATTTATAAACAATCAAGAATGTTACCCTTTCTGGTAGCTGCCATCACAGAGAATTCTGTTTATTTTGAAATAAATGAGATTTCAAAATTCCTAATGTCAGATTTCTATTTTAAAATATTTCAGAAGGATTTTAATCATTGGGACTACTCTTTCCTTTGTATAAAAAAAAACTACTTTAGAAATGACCACCCAAGCTTGGGTCATTTTTCTTGCACATAAATAAATACTCAACAGTAAAAAAATAAATAAATGATAAAAAAATTTCATTCTACCTAATACACAGAGTTTTCCAAAGTGAGATGTTTGTTCCCTTGCTGCATAAATGTAAGCCATGAAAAATACTAAATGGTGACAGGTTTATTCCTCCTGAAATTTACATTAGGCAGTCACTGGGCTATGAAAGGTACAATGTCTATGCGAGAACTCATCAGAAACCCGGATATAAAGCATATACCAGCCTTTTGTCTCGGAAGGCTGCATGACTTTTATCTCTTCCCATAAATAACGGCGGCATCAGCACATTTACCAGCACACAATAACAAACCCCATCCTCCCGGTAATTGTAAAAATACCGAAACTGTTACTGACCTTGTGTAAAATAGAGGAACAGGACAAAAGGGGGAGAGACTTTTTGTCTGTGTAAGGCCACATCTAAAGTCACACGACACATGTTGAAAGCCATTCAACTAAAAGTAAATGATGTGAAAAGGAGGAGGGAAAACATATTATTAAATAAAACAACATGGATAAGTTAAACCAAAGGATTCATCCAGTCACACCATGTCGCTCAATGCTCCTTATTTCCCTGCTGAAGTCATTTTTGAGGTATGTGCATGAAGGGAAGGCTCTAAACTTCAGATCTCAAGGCTGTGACTCACACTGATATGACATCCCTTCACAGTGCCTGCTCATTTTGCAAATGAACAGTTTCTATGAATACATTTTCAAAGCAGGAAACCTTCCCCGTATTGTTAAAGCACATGTGTTCTGATTAAATCACAGTATGAATGGTGAGTATGCTTTGTGGGCATTTGCAAAAACTTACCGTAAGCCCCAACCTGTTCTCTGCTAGTTCCCTGGGCAAGGCTCATTAAGGACAGCACTGTCCAAAGCCCTGAGGAGCAGATGGGTACCTTACTGCTAGGTAACATGTTAACGAAGACTCACCCAGCTCTGGGTGAGAAGTATGCAGAAATTACCTTAGCAGTTTAGAGAAGGCAGCCATAAACGCCAGCTGCATCAGAAGATGAGGGCCTCCAGGAGAGTGGGTATTTGAGCTAGAGCTTATCGGAGGATGGAGAAGACAACAAAGAACACTCCACAATGGAGAAGGCAAAGGCAAGCACTGCAGTGGGGGGCTGTAGGTTAACCTAATATGCGCTCCCAGGAGGAGAGATGAGTTTCCATGGAGGGGGCATATGAGTCCACACCAGGACAATAATGACCAATCATTAAGGGTCTTTAAATAGAGGTTGAATAATAACTTTGAGAGGTGAGGATCAATAAATATTTTAGTATTTAGTTAGTTAGTATTTTGACACTGGGACCAAAATATCTGACAAGAACAATTTAGAGGAGGAGAGGGATCTCAGTTTCAGAGCTTCCGTCCGTGATGGGCTTGCTCTAACGCAGAAATGTCATGGTGGAAGGGTGTGGCAGAGGGGAGCCATAGAGCTCATGGCAGCCCAGGAGAGGGAGAGAGAAGGGAAGAAAGAAGGTGAAGAGCAGGCAATCTCTTCCAGGGTACTCCTCCAGTGATCATTTCCTTTAACTAGGTCCCAAATCCCAGAAGTCCATTCAGCGATCAGTGGACTAACCCATGGAATGGGTTAACCCAGTGATGGAGTCAAAGCCCCCAGGACCTAAGCATTGCTGAAAAGCCCCACCTCAGAATCTCGATGCACAGGGGACCATGCTCCAAACGTGAGCTTTTGGGGACATCCCAGATCCCAACTGTAAGACTGTCTCAATTTGCCCTACCCTTCCAAAGACACCATGATATTCAAGTCAAAATGCTCCAACCCAACTCCCTGAAGCCAGACAGAACCTAATGCTCTTTAATGCCTGATATTAAAATTGGCTCATAAAATAAATGTCTTTTGCCAACCCAGGTACTGGTAGCCACTTTGAACCATAAAGCAACACAGGGAAGTAATCGTAAAAGAAAATCCATGCGGAAGGAAATGGTAAGTTAAATATTACTGAAGCAATTTAATGGATTTTAAAAATAAATAATAAGGACAGGATCCAATGGAAGATGTGCTGAAGGCTGAGAACAGGAGATGTTACAAGAAAGCTGAGAAGAGAAATAAATAAGACAGTGTTCACTCTACCTGGCTGAGAATCTCGTGTAGATAAGATAAATAATCCAGCTTCCACGTATTCAATAAATATTAGATATTTAACATGTACCAGATATGACCATGTGTATCAATCATAGCTGAATTCTTGCAGAATGAATATTTTGTTTTTATAGAACATAAAGAATGGCTCAGAGAAGTTTGACTTGTTCTTGAGAAAGTTCTATCATACTGCTTTCTCTGATTTGAGGTAGAACAGAAGAAAAAAGATGGAAAAAATCTGTATCCTAGTTAAATTTACATTAAAACTATAAATTGGAGATATAGCCTAATAAGCTGTTCAGTACTAAGAAATGCTTAGCATAAAATATTTATTTCTTCCAATTCTGAAAATTAGAATTACATTTGTAATATAAGTAGAAAAAACTATTAAACCTGAGAGCCATAAATCTTATAGTAAATTTTACTTAAGACTATTTAAAGATTTAAAAAATTAATTTCAGGACATTTGTTTAAGGACATTAAGAAAATGAAATAAATCATGTACGATATACACACTGGTACTTATGTGAATCATTCAGAAAATAAAGTAACTGAAGCCTGGGGCTAGAGAAGTGGTTTGGCAATAGAGCACTTGCCTGGCAAGTACAAGGACCCTGGTTCAAACCCCAGCGCCACATACATAACTAGGTGGAGGAAAAACAAAAACCAGTTTAAAAAATACTTAAAAAAAAACCCTGAAGACTTTGTTTTGTTGTTGTTCTTTGCTATTCTTTCAGATAATTGGGTCATTAGTGTGCATGCTTTATCAAACAACGATTAATTCTCCAACTCCGTGTCCACAAGTTTGCTCAATTTCTGTTCACTGACGCACAATTTGGCAGTGCACGGTGCCAGGAATAATATTTATTGTTCTAAAAAAGATAATGACAAAGAAGCTTAAAATAATGACATTCCCTTTTCAAAAAACTGCTGTCTCACCATTACTCATAACCATTGCCCAAATTCTCACCGTAAAGGAAATCCGAGATCAGTCCGCTGCATCTACTCTCAGCCTCCCTTGACCTCATCTCCCCCTTCGCTCTCCCCAGAGTCACCCTGCATGAAAGAGCACAGCACCCCAGCTCCTTGTGGAGTTTGCTCCAAACCTTCTGCCAGGACGCTCATGGCTTACTTCTCTCCTTGAAGTCTCTGTCCAAAGCTCATCCTTTCAAAGGGACCTGTGAGGAGTACTTTGTTTAATTTGTTGCCATCAACCATCTGACATTTCTTTTTTCCCTTTGTCCTGCTTATATTTTCCCTAGAACAGTAATCATTCTTCAACATTATGTGTAGTGCATTTAATTGTTAAATGTATTTATATTTTTCCAGGAATCTTTGTCTAAATCACTCACGCATCTATAATAAGCCATATAGTCAACAAATATTTTTGTAAGAATAAATGAATGAATAATAATTTGGGTAAAACCTCATTCCTGTTAGAGTGGCAAAAGTAAAAAATTCGAGCAACAACAGATGCTGGAGGGGCTGTGGGAAAAGATTAACACAGTCACATTGCTGGTGGGACTGCAAACTGGTTCAGCCACTATGGAAAGCAGTGTGGAGAATCCTCAAAAAATTAAGGATGGATCCACCTTATGACCCAGCTATCCCACTCCTGGGTATTTTCCCAAAAGATTTAGAATCAGCTTATTATGGTGATGTGGCTTCATCAATGTTTATGGCAGCTCAATTTACTATAGCTAGACTATGGAACCAACCCAGATGCCCCTCACTGGACAAGTGGATTCAAAAACTGTGGTACATATATACAATGGAATACTAATCTGCCATTAGAGAAGATGATATTATGGTGTTTGGTATCAAATGGATGGAGATGGAAAGAATTATGCTAAGTGAAGTATCCCAATCTCAGAGACTCAAGGGCCGAATGGTTTCTCTCATCTGTGGAAGCTAGAATACATTGGGAAGTAGTATGTTAGATGGCTAAGTTAGTAATATCTGCAAACTGTATGATTCTTAATGCAACAGGGAGAGGACTCCCTAGGATACTTGGAGGTGTAGGGTCGGGGACAGGGTGGGGAGGGTGTAGGAAGAACACCTAGGAGACTGGAGGGTGGGAATAGGGGGGAATCATCTCAGAAGGAGATCTCTATCCTCCACGAGATATCCAGTTAATTCAGGGGTTCTTCTGAGAGAAACAGCAACATGGAGAACCCAAGCTGGGCATCCATGATATTGCATTAGCCCTGGATAACTAAGTATATATACATTTGTTCTTGAATGGTTGATAATGTTTCCCCCTCATTTGTAACTCTATATCCATTTAATTAAAAAAATACAAAGAAAATAAAATATTAATAGAGTTGGGAAAAAATAATATGGGTACATAAATTTGGATTGTGCTTTCTCAAAGCATTTACTTTCTAAGAGTATTGGTTACCTGTCTACTACACATGATTACACATTTTCATTTCATTTAAATTGTTGCAGGAAATTATTCTAGGAAATTGGGATCTAGGCTAGGTTAATGTGCACAAAGGTTCACAACTAGTAGTTATTTATCTATACTTGGGACTCCAAACACTCTTTTCAGATTGCTGGGGCTGGAATATGTAGAAAAACATGGTAAATCTTCCCTTTTGGTTAAGAGGCATCAATACCCAAAGCAAGGTTGCAAAATATGGTGGTTATTCCCTTCAGACGAAAATTACTTTGCGAAGGATGTTGGAATTTTTCCAATTTCAAGATTGAAGTCAATGTACTAGATCAATACTTCCAAGAGAACAAAAAAGGTCATTCGTAAATTCTGCAACTTTCTATAGATTTCTAATTGAGATTAGGTTTATTAGTGAAAGAATTATTTAAAGACATACAAAACTAAGCTTGTATTAATTCCTTTATATTTGGATATGTTTTATAATAATTTTACATAATATTTCTACTATACCAGGGTAATGTTATTTATTTATTTAGTTTGATATTTTTAGAGAGACAAGGAGAGAGGAAGTGAGAAAGAGAATCAGTTTTATGTATTTATTCATCTCGTTTTTGTTTCTCCAACACTCAGGTGTGTATGTGGTGCTGGGGTTTGAATCCAGGTCCTTGTGCATGCCAGGCAAGCCCTTCAACACCAAGCTGAGTCGCCACTCCAGCCCCAAGTTTTCCTGAATCATGAATTCTTAACTTTGGTGAATATCAATTTCCTTGTGTATGCCTGTACATTGCTAAAATCAGGTATCAGAGGTTACTTGAAGTTCTTTACTTTTATTTTTAAAAAGAGAGGGACAGTGAGAGAGAGAGAGACAGAGAAAGTGAGAATCAATTTAATTAGTACTTCACATGGTCTTCGTTGCTCTGAGACTTCACTGTGTCTGTCCAGCTGGTGTTTGAACTAGCATACTCACACATGCCAGGCAAGCACCTTAACTGCTGAGCCACCATTCCAGCCCCACCTGAAGCTTTTTTTATTTTTTAATTTTTTACATTTATTTTTTATTAGTGCATTATGGTTGTACAAATGATGGGATTTTTTCTTTATTTTTAAATATATTTTTATTAGTGCATTATAGTTTTATATAATGTTGGAAGTAGTTGTCACATATTCCTAGATGCACACAATTCAGCAATACAATTTGGTCAATATCCCCCTCCACATCCCTCTACCTCCCTCCTCCCATCCTCCAATCCCTTGACTTTCTTCTGGGTCCTATATTTTTCCTAAAAATTCCAAGTATGATGTCATAACTCTTATACCTATGAAGAACATTATTTATATACATGACTGTAATATATACAGTGACATACTAATGAATGCTTGGAATGTCCCTTGCTTTATATCAGTTCCAACATATCCTCTTCTCCCCCCTTCCTATCATCCTTGTTATTATTCAATATATTTGACAATTAAACATTTACATTTCTGTAAAGGCATACAGTGTAGCTTGTTCAAATATCTCATGCAGCCCATCTTGCAACTGTATCTCGTAATATTAACATACTGCATTTTTGTTCTACGGTTCTAATCCATGAGTTTTTCTGCCTTTTCCTCAAGCCTGGATTTAGCTCCAGCCACCAAAAATGAGGGAAAATGTTCTTCCGGATCTCTGAATTTAGATTTCCTGCAGGGAAGGGAGGCAGCTCTCCAGGTGGTTTTTCCTTGCAAGTCAAAGGGTTGGATCTGCCACCTCCTCTTTGATGAGCACCTTCTTCCAGATGCTGCTTCTGCCTGGGTCATTGTTTTGCTCCACCTTTTGGTTCAGAACTTGGGTTGGCCTGGGAACCTCCTCCAGTTGATCCTGAGCGAGTGCTGCTCCAGATGGGGGTCCTACCGGTGGTGTCCTGAGTGCCTGCTGGCAGGACTCAAAGAGGCCTGGATAGGCACGCAGGGAGCCAGGTAGGCAGGGATTGCTCTAGGCCGGGAACCTCCTCCACTTGTTCCTGAACAGGAGCTGCTCTGGACGGGGGTCCTTCCAGTGGCGTCTTGAGCGCCTGCCAGGGGGACTCAAAGAGGCCCTGACAGGCACGTGGGGCATCAGTTAGGTGGGGCATCAGGTAGGTTGGGGCCTCCCACTTGAAGCTTTTTAAATATGCCCGGCACATTTATTAATTTGCAGTCACCTTAGGAACTCCGTAAGTATTCAATAGTCTGATAGTAACTACATATTTTTAAATGAAATCTTATTTTGAACATAACCTTAAAATTAGATTACAGTAAAAAAGAAAAATCACCAACTTCTTAAAATCTCTGAACTACAAAAATATTCTCTGGAAAAACAAATTAAAAAAAGTAGAAAAATTGCATTTTAATTTACTGACAGAATGCAGAGAGCCTCAACCACGAGAGGCAATCATGCCTCTGTCTATGGGCCTACTGCTCAAAGATAACTTTAGGGAATGGGCTAGCTTGGAAATAAAATAATTGTCTCAAGGAAACAAAAAGCAGGCCTTTCAAATCACAACTGATGAAAACAGGAGCTTACGAAACCACACACATTCTGTGATATTTCTAGAGCAAAAGAGTAGGCTTCCTGCTTTGGTAAGTCAGGGATTTACAATTACATTTTGGAAGACTGCTTCCTATCTCTGTAGGGTGACTGCACCATATCAAATACCTTTTGGGGGAACTGCTAACAGGCTCAGAATTTTTTATACTGGTTCCTTTTGGTTGTACATGACAATATGATTAATCGTGACATAACTGTAAAATCAGGGACTATGATTTGTTGTAATAATCCCCTGTATTTATTATTATACTTTCCCTTCCCTCTACAGTACAGGTCTTTCTGCTGTTTATAGTTTTTTTTAATTAGTACCTTGTGGATGTACATGATGGTGAGATTCACTGTGGTATGGTTATATTTGTACACAGAAAAGTCAGGTCAGATTCACTCCCCTGTCTTCCGGATCTCATCCCTCCCCCTTCCTTCATTACCCTCTGTCCACTTCCTGATCTTTTTCTCCATGTTGTTATTTTTCACTTTTATAAAATTCCATTTATAAAAATATATTTAAATATATATAGCATAAGATTTCCCATTTCAACCACTTTTACGTGTACAGTTCAATCACCTTAAAGACAATCATGTACAATCCTGTTTTGTCTATTCTTTGCATTTATAAATAAAGCATTATTATCATCCAACCTGCTTTAAAGATCCAATTCATTGGAGTCGAACACAGGGAACAGATTATGCATATGAAGGAATTTCCTAGGGATGCTGCAATCACAGACTTCAATTTCCCACGTGGTGAATGCAGGGGCATTGAAGGGTCCAGAAACGGAGACATCCATGCTGACGTTTAGCCACCTATCTTACATGCCTTTATTTTTGCCTTATTTCTGTAAAATTGTGTGTTCCCCACTACCAAAACCAAATTATGTTCCTTGGAGCATCATTTGTGATGTGTTCAGTTGTTACTCAGGAAAAGAGTATGTGATTAATACATTTGGACCCATTTCGAGTAAACCGGTTGCCCTTCTGACCCACTTCTTAGAACTTCTCACTTTTTGGTGTGCGTTGTCAGAGAGGTGGTATCTAAGTTTTACAAAATACCTGGCCACTGAATTCTCTTATTTCTTGAGAATACTTTGGGACTATTTTCCCAATGGAACACATCTTGTAAATCACAAGTTTACAGCTACTCAGATCTGTTGTTTCGTTTTCTTTATGATATCTTTTGGCAGTTTATTAGTCTGTTTTCCATTGCAATCATGGCATAACTGAGGCTGGACACTTTATGGAGAAAGGAAGTTTATGTAGCTCGCAGTTTTAAAGGTTCAAGGGCATGAGGCTGACTTCTGCTCAGCTCTGGTAAAGGAACCCTTGGCTACATCCCACCAGGGTGATTGGCATCATGGGAGAAAGTGCAGGAGGGAGACAGCACACAGTAGGATGGGAAGTCAGAAAGGAGAGCGATCAGCACTGCTTTTCCATAACAACATACTGTCTTGGGACCTAACTCACTCCATCCCTTCTGAGGGTGACACTCCCATGACCTGATCTCCTGGGACTCGTCCCCAGTTCCTCAAGGCTCCACACCACTTCCTAACACTGCCACACTGGGCACCACACCTCCAGCACATGGACTCTGAGGGAGAGAGCACGTCCAAACCATCCACAGCCAACACCCAAAATTTCTGTTCTTCTCTTTTCTTTCTTTTTTTTTTTTTAAGAGAAAGAGGAGAGAGAGAGAGGAAAAATTTTTTTAAATTTAGTTTTTCATGTGGCTTTCATAGTTCTGATACTTCATTGTGTACCTGGTGCTGGCATTTGAACACACATCCTTGCATGTGCCAGGTAAGTGCCACAACCACTGAGCAACAGCTCCGGTCCCTGCTCTTTTTAAAAATCATTTCCTCTGATGTTTCATTATCTTTTCACATCTGCCATCTTCACCCTGAACCACCCTGAACCACACTCCTGCTCGACCTTAATGTCATCTGCTCAAAATTTTACTTCAGCATTTATTTCCCTTCAAAAGCATCTTTGACAGGATATATATGAATTGAGTGAGAAGGAGAAAAGAAATCCATTAACTTCTTAAACAGAAAACCCAAGGCATCTTGAAAAAGTACCTTAGGAGAGAGGACAGGAAGTGTATGTGCTACGTAGACTCAACAGAGAGCTCCGTAGGGGCCACCGCAGAACAGCCTCTGCACACTCAGGAGCCAAGACTCACCAGCAGGGCTCCATAGGGGCCACCACAGAACAGCCTCTGCACACTCAGGAACCAAGACTCACCAGAGAGCTCCATAGGGGCCACCACAGAACAGCCTCTGCACACTCAGGAGCCAAGACTCACCAGCAGGGCTCCATAGGGGCCACCCCAGAACAGCCTCTGCACTCTCAGGCCCCCATGTCACCACAGCACGTGAATCTGCAGAGAAGAACAGATCCATCTTTACACCTGCTGTGTGCTCTCTATTTTGTCCTGATCCTACCCACCACTACTTTAAACAATGAACCCCAGGAGGAGATCAGGGAACCAAGTACACTCTGACTAAAGAGGAGGACAAGTCCCAGATCCCAGCCAGTGCCTAGTCACTGCATCAGAGCACATCAGCAGCCACAATGGAGCTTCTCAGGGTGCTTGGGATGGCCCTTAGGTGTAGGTTTTCAGCACATCAACCTGGAGCCTCCAATACCTGATGAGAGGAAGAAAGTCTGCACCCTTGGTCTTCTGGGTGCAGTCACTTGGTGGTAGATAACTCGTCAAACCACTTCCATTTTTCCAAAGAAACATCAAAGACATTTTGATATAGATACTGGAATCAGCAGTAGCTGTTGTCAGAACTTCAAAAGCAGAGTCCCTTTAAATGTTAACCTAGGTTCCTCAGAGTCTTGGAAAATGAAAAACTTTCTTTCTTTACACAACCACGGTGGTACTTGGGTAATATCTTAACTGTTGCAGACTGTTTTCTTCTTGAAAGGCAGAAAGCTAGTGAGGGGAACTTTGCTAAAATAGAAATTATTTCCTCCCAGGCCTTCCTCTCAGCCTATTGTTGCTGAATACTAGTCCCTGGCTCTTGCTCGGTTGTTAGAACTACACCAGCCCCCATTTTGAAATCCCTTTCTTTCTTTTTCTCTCTGTCTCTTTCTCCTTGCTTTAGTCCCTCTGTCTTATCCACCAGTCTTCTCTTGGGGTAGTTTCAATAATTAGTACAATCACCTGCTTCACTTTTGCAAACAAAAGACAGCAAGACCCAAGAAGACAGGTCACTTGAGGGTGGCAGATGCCTTTGACCCTATAACAAAGTCTATACGGATGACAAGTGTCAAGGATCCAATTTTATCCTAGAAAAAGATATGTTGAAGTCCTGGCCTCTGGAAACTGTGACAGTGACCTTTTTTGGAAATAGGGTCTTTCCAGAGGTTAGATGGTTAAGACAAGGATGCAGTGGATTAGGGTGGGGCCTGATTCCTGTCCCTGGTATCCGTGGGAGAGGGAGGTGAGAAGATGCAACTTAGACCAGAAGAAAAACTACCATGCAAGAATGGAGAAGGAAATTGGGGTGATGTAGTTATAAACCAAGGAATCCCAAGGACTCCCCCAGAAGCCCCAGAAAGCTATGAAGAGTTGCAGATGGAATTTTCCCTGGCGACTTTAGGGGAAGCACTGCTAGTGCTTACAGCCTTCAGGACTGTGAGAGAACACAGCTTTATTTTAAGCCACATAATTCATGGTAGTTTGTTATAGCAGCTCCAGGAAACTACGCTAACGAGTGGGCACAAAAGTCTAACTATTTGCATGAGAATTGGATAAAAAACAATTTGGGAGGAATGACACCCATATGAGCACCCTAATAAATTCGGATCAGTGATGTATTCTGAATGGAGAAACTGCAGCCAGGAAGGTAAGCATGCAGAGGTACAAGGTGCCACTGGCGTCCTGCTCAAAGCCCAGAGCTGAGCCTGCAAAACGTGGGAACTGGTAATGGCTTTTGAGCTAAGAGGTACTGGGGTCCATTTTTCATTTTCTGTATGATACTTTAGATGACTTGGAGGGAAACAAGTCTTTGTGCCCTGTGCCCCACGACTGGACTTGAAAACTGGCTGAGCCCCGTGGACTGGGATCTCAGCACGGGGAGGGTGAGGACACAGTGGCTGAGCTGCCATTGTTGCACCCTAGATCCATTGTAGGGCCTGCCCATGGCTAGCTAGCGACTGCAGGGTCTCTGCAATCTGCTGTCCGTGTTCCCAGGTTGTATCACATCCAAGGAGTTTCCAGGACATCCTTGCTAGTAGCCTCCTTTATCCACTCTTTCATAATGGAGTAGGTTATAGGTGTTTTGTAGTTGTCAATAATTAATGTGTTACATATATACCGTGGAGTTTTACTCAGCAATTAGAAACAATGATACTGCAGCCTTTGAAAGGATGGCTATGGAAGATATTATGCTGAGTGAAATCAGCACAACCCAGAGAACCAAGGGTTGAATGACTTCACTCATCTGTGGAGGCTGGAGCTAGACCCTGGCCATGGAGAAAGGAGGTCTAGTATCATGTTTTAAATCCGGATATGGTGTAATGTCATACAACCTAAGGCATTTGTAGAGATGTATTAGGAAGGGGGGGAGGGATAAGGGTGGGTAATTGGGGGGGCTCTTGGGGGTAAATCTAATTTTCAGAATTCATATATATATATATATATATCATAATATTTCATTAGAAGCTTGTTTGATTGTTCAACAAATAAATTTATGAATAAAAAATTAATAGTCCTAGAAAACTTTAAGATGTTCCATGATATTTTCCACTAATGGATTCATCCACAGGAACTGTCAATCATAACATGTTAGAAGAACAGTCTGCAAACTGCAGGGGGTGGGAGAAGCTGCTCTTCTCAGAGCCAACCACTGACTCCAAGCACTCCATCAGCCCTTCTCCTAGCAGTTAACACTTCAGAACCAGAACCCAGCCATCTCTGTCAGGTAACATGTCCCCCGTGCCATGACTGCTCCTCCTCCACTAGACTTGCCTAGGAGCACTCAGCTTGCTTTTTTAGCCAAGGACGGCAGTAACTTTCCCCTGGCTCCTAGCTGACTTCCACATCTGACCTCATTTCTGTGCCCAGCCCCAATTTTTCTTGACTTCAAAATCCCTTGAGTAGCAAAGCCTCAGCTTTGCTCATTAGATAAAGAGTGAGGTTGCTTTCCTCAAATACAGTTTTTCCAAGGCTAGATTTTCATTAAGTCCCAATCTACTTTCTTCCTACAGAAAGGAATACCAGCAGAAGAAGCTGCAAGCGGAGCAGAAGGCTCTGTCCCGCATCCCCTGTGTGATTTGAGCTGCAGTAACTTCCAGGGAGTCTCAAATTCAAGAACATTTTGCCTTTGATTGATAAAGTTCTCTGATTTGTTCAGGCTAATAAAAACATTTGATCTTTTTCTACAGCAAGAGATGATACAACATGTAACTTGGGTTCTAGATAAGGAAAAGAGACAATGTAATATGTGGACAGTTTGCATCACATTAATTTAAAACTGTGTATTACAGAAAATTCAGGTATGTTAGTGATAGTAATTCAACCAAACAAGGATGAAAGAGAGGAATACCTGACCTTATGGCAACTAGAAATTCAGTGTCAGAAGTAAAACACTAACGAATCTCGAATAACCATTTCCAGTGGAGAAAACAGAATCAAAATGGAGTCACTTTTGTCAAACCCTAACCAACAGGAAATAAAGCACAGCCAGGTTTTGAAGCAGGAGATCTTGTATCCATGTGCCTGAGAGGAGAACTAGTCACACAGGAACACACTGCCTTGCTCAAAGGCCACTGTGACCTCATACAAAAACATGTCTGCAAGGCTAACTACCCAGCAGCCCCCTGTTCAGCCTCAGGCTGGAGCCACCCTCACTATTCATCCTTCTAGCCAAGGATACTAGAGTTAAAAACCTCCTGCGGTCCTACTGGTTTCCCCTGTACAAACTTCCCCTGACTCAGACTGCCCACACGCTCACAGCCCAGGCGGGTGCTTCTCACCGCAAAGCTCTCCACTCCCCCAGAAGTATCATTGTTCTTCAAGGAAACTCCCTAATTGTTATACAGGGTGTCAGGGAGGGGATATACGTAAGAGTGCCCAGTGATATTTTCCTTTGCTTCTGGGTTTTCTTCCTTCATGTATGGGTTACCTGTCGTTCTGTTTCATTGTCATTCTTTCCTACCATGAAATTGTTGAGTCATGTAACTATAGGCAGAGACATAGATTTTTCTTTTTTTTCCAGTAAAAGTAATTCTCATTTAGAGGCTAGAAAAAGAAAAGGAAAAAAAAAAAAGAAATGAAGAGGTGAAGGAGGAGGAGGAGGAGAAGAAGGTCAGAGAGGAGGAAGCCAAAGTATCTCTCCATAAATAGCTATCCATAATGTCTCTGAAAAAATATTGTGACCAAATCTTTTGGGATCTGCATCCATTTCTGAACCAACTGCTATGGCTACATACCAGGGAGATTGCCATTCACTACCCAAACCAACTACATGGAGTGAAAGCAGAGACACCTCAAAGAGAACAAGGGCTGATCCCAAGGAGGAGGAGCCTGCTCAGCTGAGCTGAAGCAGAGAAAGTTTTTGTTAGTGTTCTGAATCCAGACAAGTCTGAAAAAACTGGAAAACTTCTGCCTGAACAATAAAATATCTCTCCTTCTCTCTCTCTCTCTCTCTCTCTCTCTCTCACACACACACACACACACACACACACACACACACACACACACACAATACAGGAGATTAGCCCAGGGGAGCATTGCACAGTAATGCACTGGACAGGATTCTTCCTGCCTGCCTGAAGTCCGTAACAGGGAAGTTAGCCCAGGTGGACAAAGCCCATTTTTCATCAGAGCTGAAATGCGTGTGGCACACCCCTGCCAACATGCAACCCCAACATACACAATGTAGTCTCAGCGCAGCACTGGTTTCTCCAGCGTTTTGCAGAGCTTTTATCCTGAGAGCTTTGCTTTATCCATTAGGGAGCACTGTTACTCTTCAGCACTTTTCCACGCTTACCAAGAAAAAATAAAGCAGCAAATAAAAAAGAGTAAAATACAATAAACAGAAGGACAAGTATGCCAATCTTTGCTTCCTCTGCCAGATTTTCTCCCTTCCAGAAACATTTCTCTAGTCTCCAAGTTCCGGAATGTTTAGTTTGTAACATTTGTAAAACAGTTAGCACATTCTGTTTTCAAGTCCCAATGCTTACATTTTTACATATCCTGCTTGGAAAATTTTTTGGACAGCATCTATTCAAAAGTTAACAGCAAATAATTTTGAACACTGTGTATGTCAAGTTGTGTGTGTGTGTGTGTGTGTGTGTGTGTGTGTGTGTGACTTGAATCCCACCTGTGGGATTATTTCTGTCCTGCTTTCAGGAGACAAATGGGTGGGTCCCAAAGGTTGATTTCTTGTCCCTGATCAATTGCTAATAAGATGCAGAGTCAAGATTTAAACCTCCCTGTGTGTTGTCCCAAAGCTCCTAGAGCAGTTTGGACAGGG
>PVKS010009851.1:0-62375 GCA_004027875.1 Aplodontia rufa
GGGCCAGGACAGCGGGGTGAGGGACGAGGACCCTGGCAGGGACAGTACAGGAGGTTTAGGTTAGGTGTCCCTGAGAGGGACCGGGACGGCGGGGCGAGGGGCGAGGAGCCCGAGAGGGACCGGGACGGCGGGGCGAGGGGCGAGGAGCCCGAGAGGGACCGGGACGGCGGGGCGAGGGGCGAGGAGCCCGAGAGGGACCAGGACAGCCGGGCTAGAGGAGAGGAGCCCCAGAGGGACACTGAGGAGGGCTGGGACAGCCGGGAGAGGGGTCGAGAATGAGAGTCTGAGCGAGGGGACCCAAAAGGGACCTGAATAGGGGGTCTGAAGAGTGAGACCCCCGAGAGGGGTCAGGGCAGACGGTGTGAAGAGAGAGGACCCCAGTAGGGCTAGGACGGCGAGGTGAGGACAGGGGCCTCCGCAAGGGGCCAGGACGCAGAGGCGAGGGACGCGGATCCCGCGAGGGGAGGGGACTCCAGAGGGATCAGGACCGCGGAGAGGAGGGGACCCGATAGCGGCTGCGGCGGGCGGGGAGCGGGATCCCAAGTGCGGGCCGGGCGCGGAGAGGGGCGAGGGGCTCCGGCCGACGGGTCGCGCGACCCCCAGGACAGCGCCGCGGGGAGCCTGGGTCGGGGTCGCGACGTCGGGCGAGTTGGGACTGCGGGCAGCGCACCCCGGGCCACCGACGCCGCTCCGGGGTCTGGAATCCGCGATCTTCCCGAGGGTAGAGTCCGGGGGACTCTGCGGAGCCGGGATTATGTAATGAAACCTTTCCGAGAGGAACGCACCGGCCGGAGGGGCTGGCAGAACGGTCTTGCGAAGATGAGGGCTTGGGCTGCGGAACCTCTAATCCTCGCGCGGGATTCCCTTCCTAGAGTTGCCTGTGGATGCCTTGAAAGTGGGTGATTTGACCTTGATGAAAAGGTCCACTGAAGAGTTGAAGGGCTGCCTTCGACCCACCCCAAACTGAAAGGGAAAGGCATGCTTTGGAGATCCAGGTTTTGATTTAATTTGGTTGTTTATTTGGAATCTTGTGTTTTCTTGGACTACTCCTTGTTTGGGGAGGGGGTTTGTTTAGTTGGGGTTTTTTTTTTTTTTTTCATTTTAGCTCAACCAAGAGTTAAGAAACTTTTTCGGATTTGGCAGCATATCAGTATCAATGTTTACAATGCAGATTTAAAGGAACCACATACCAGGTTTGGAACTGGGACTGTTTAACTTTGATGAGTTGGAGATAGTTGGAAGGTCAAAGTAATTACTAAGATTGGATTCCCTAAACTAACAGCCCTTTCCAATTAGATGCCCAAAGCTACCAGGACTGAGGTTTAGGCATAATTCCAGGACAAACGAAGGAGAGAGATAAGCCTATTTTAACCAGACACTGTATGTCCTGGTGGGAGGCAAGTGTGTGTCTATGAAAAAGCTGAAACCAATAGAGGGACGCAATAGAGGTGGCAATTGGGGGGCAGCCTAATACCTAGACAGATGTGAAAATCAGTCTCATGACTGACCAACTGTTCCCAGTACTTGGGATATGTTAATATTATCCTAACTACCTTCAAATGTTTTCTCAAATGCACATGCTTTGCTATAACCAACAGTTTTGTATTCGATTTTTTAACAACATTTTCCCTATATGTATTTTGCTCCTCCTCACTTCTCTTTTTCACAACTTTCTTTTCTTTTTTAACAAACAGACAGAAAATTATGGTTTGAGCTGGGGGTGTAGTTCAGGGGTAGAGCACTCACCTAGCAAGTGTGAGGCCCTGTGTTCAATCCCCAGCACCAGAAAAGAAAGATGGAGAATGTAATTATAGTATCATTTCAGTTATTGAGATACCACCTTTGATTCAAGTGTAGAATGTGTCTTTCTGGAAATCTTTTGCCTGTGTTTTGTAATGGACAGCTTCAACCTGAAGGAAACGAGGATTGCTGTATTTCCCAAAAACATAATGTAGCGTGTTACCTCTTTATTTAAATAGGTGCTAGGGATCACACCCAGGACCTCACTCAAGCAAGGCAAATGCTGTACTGCTAAGCTATGGTCCCAACCCCTACATCTGCCATTTAAATCCAGGACAAAAACCAATGAAGTCATTTTCATAGGAGCGATGATAAGTAGAGAACGTGCTCCGATGAGGGACTTTATTTGACATTACCTGACGCAGATCAGTTCTTACATGGCTTCAGAGTGTGTGGAACTTGATGTGGTTTTGAAAATTCCACCAACCAGAAGTCTTCCCCTGAGAAGTAGAAGTTATACCGACGTGAGAAACAACAGTAGCAAAAGGCATATTTAAAGCATGAGATGCTATAAACTGTTTTGAGTATAATTTTTTACATTAAATTAATTTTTCCCAGAAAGCTAGGCAGAATTCAGGAAAAATGAGATAAGTTAACACTCGAGGTTTTTTTTGGAAGGGGCACAGATTCATCATGAAGTGTATATAAAGTATGAAATGGTCTGTGGAAGCATCAGGAATCTCAGTGCCAATAATTCCACAAAGTAATAGAAGTCCTTTCGCTATCTTGTTAGCTCATTTCTGACTGATATAAATGTCGTTTCTGAAGACAAAACATTAAATTATTTCCTTGTAAGAAAAGAAAGTGCTCTGATACCCCCCTGAGAGATTACTAACGCAGTCATTTCAACCACATTACGTTATGGTATTGATCCAGAGATGATGAAGAGAGAGTCACTGTAGTAGAATTTTAGTGATAAGAAGGGCCTATAATAACTTTATTCTCTGGAGGGGGGGCGACAGGAGGGTAGGAACTTGGTGGAATTTTTTTTCTCCATTTGTTTCAAAAAACAAAATGGCAAAAGAAACTATAAATACGTGAAATCATTATATTTTCGTTCATGCAAATTGTTTATTTTCTTTCTAAAAACTGTGATCACGAGATGTAAAGATGGAGCGTTACATTTTCATATGAATGGTGATAGCAACCACAGAATTCAGGTTCCTTTTGGTCAAGTGTCTTCAGTCTGTTTATTCAGCAGGATGCAAAAACTGCCCAGAAAATACAATAACCCATTTTACACTTGATTTACCACTCAAGTTCTATACAGTCAAACCATTGTAATCTCAGAAACTACCTTGATATCTACATTGGCTTAATGTTTAAGCCAACCTGAATAAACGTTCTCATTGCTTGCCAATGTTCATATTCATTGGTTTCAGTAATACAGGAGACTGCATGAAAGCTAACTATTGATACTTTTTTCTGTAATCTTAGCTAAAAGTCTTTTCCTTTGTAAGGTTTTCCCCATTCTTCATTTCTTCACTCCCCACGTCCTCCAAAAGAAGACATACACAGAAAAGAAAAAGTGAGAGAGAGGGAAAGATTCCATCTAAAAGTGTTTAATGACCATACTTCTTTCAAGAAGAGATTCCTGACTATCAGAATATGTAGTTTTTTAATTTTTATTTTAAAAATAGCTGTTGAGGCTGGAGCCACTGGTGGCTCAGCTATTGGAACGCTTGCCTGGCATGTGCCAGGACCTGGCTTTGAACCCCAGCGCCACATACACAACTGAGTGTAGGAGCAACTAAAACCAGATGAAAAACTAAATAAAATTCTTTCTCTCTTTCTCTCTCTCTCCCTCTCTTCCCTTCTCTCTCTAAGTTAAAAAAAAAAAAAAGAAAAAGAAAAAAATTAAAAATTATTGTTGTGAGATATACAATGCATTTTAACTTAAGGAGTTTAGTTTGTGGGTAGCCTATTATCTGTTTAATTGGTTGCTTTACTCTTTGTGAGGATGTATTAAAGCTTGTTACTGTTTCTTACATTCAGTAAAAAGCATAAGTGACATTTTTCTATCAACTATAATTATAGTTTAGTTGTAGTTATGGTGAATTTGTGGGTCAAAATGTAATCCAACTCATTTTTAAGCTATAGGAACCAAATTTTAGAAACAACTATTGAAATTCATAATGATCACGAGTAAGAATTAAATTGATCAGTTCTATTGTTCCATCTACATGGTGTTCAAGTTACATAAAAATAAATCAACCTAATGTATTTTTTTCTGTCCAATCTGAGATTTGTTAGAGATATTGAAGTATATTTAAAGTCTTCACAAATTATTTGTTTTTCAAGATAAAGGCCAAATTTCTCAGCAGCAGAATCAGTTAAGAACCGATTCGCTTGTTACCATAGATCAGTCTCCTATTGTCAGCTGTTTCACAAATACACATTTTTCACCCATAGACTGAGAAAAGGAAGATGACTTGAAGTGTTTAACACCTGGTGAAACCTACTCCCTTTAACCAGCGAGGTGTGATCCATGTGACACACGTTTCTAATAAAGGGAATTTACATGCTATGGTCAAGTGTTTTTTGGGCCCTTTTACTTCACCTCTAGCCTCAATGAAATAAGGGCTAGTAAGATCAACCCCACCTTGTAGCACTGTTGTTGAAGGACTATGGGAGAATCTTTTCTTTCCAGATCAAACTGGGTCTCCATGCAGTGTTTACTCTTAGATGTTCCACTCTGTCTAATGACACTGGTTTCTGTCCACAGAAATCAAGGGTTATGAAAATCCAAATACATCGAATTTACCCGTAACAATAGATGGCACTAATCAAGACAGAATGCTTTAAGTAAACTAATAGCTTCATTAGTCTTGCAAATAGATGTACTAAACAGAATCATACTTCCTGGCCGTTTTCCATTCTGTTGTGAACATTAGCCTCTTCTTTTTAAAAGGTGTGTGTACAAATACTTTCAAAAACCACATAATATAGAAAGCTCACAGTAATAATAAGCTTTCAATACTTTTACGTGTCCTTTGTCTCTGCAAATTCTCTTCATTGTGTCCCCTGTGCATGTTGCGTTTTTCATTTACCAGCTTGTGAGCTCTCTGAGGACAGAGATGGGCCTTACCCACCTTTCCATCCCTTCTGCCAAGTATAATTCCAAGCATAAAGTATGGAGGTTGCGCAAAAATGTGATTTGAATGAATTAATGATCAGCAAATTAATAGATTAAATTTTTGTGCACATGATTTCTAATCCTTATTGAGGGCTTTTAATTCATCAAAAGGGTGTTAAGAGGACAGCAATAGCTTTGGAATAGAAGAGGAAATGTTAGTTCTGTTCATCTACCACATGAAAACAGCATGATACAAGGGAAAGGAAAATAAGCCCAAGACTCAGAAAGACCCATGCTCTGTTACCACATGAGCTGCCTGACCCTGAGCAAGTTATTAAGGCTGGAAGCTGGCACTTCTCTCATCTTTAAAGAATATGTGCTTCTTGGGATTTTTGGAAGGAATGAATGAATTGATTTAATAAAGTGACAAACAGAAATTGCTTAATAAATGGCCACTGCTTCTCATTTTAATCAGTTGAAACAGTCATTTATTGCTATTTTTCCTCTACTCCCAGTTTCTAGTTCTTTGCTGAATCCCATGGGTCCTGAGTCCAAAAAGAAACATGAATAGTTTACACACAGGTTAAGTGAGACTCAGGGTAAATGACTTCCCAGGGTCACACAGACAATGCCATCAAACAAGGTGACCACTATGACCTAGCTCCCCACCCTCTTTTCTTTTTAATTGTTTTGCTATGCTGGAGATCAGAAACCCAGGGCCAGGTGCTCTACCGCAGAGCCACATGCCCAGCCCTATATCTGGTTTTTCAAAGACCACATCTTCCCCTCTTTTCTATCCAAGGATCCAGTAAAGGCTTTAGTAAGCTGCAAAGGAATGAGCACTGTGAAAATTGCCTGGGCTTTTCTTTATCCTTTCTATGTATATTACTTTCCCTAAAGTATAGCTCTGATTTTGTCATTCACACATTCTAGACCTTTCATAATTTCCCATGGCCTACTGAATTCAGTCCAGATCTATCAACCTGTTTAGGTTGCTGTCACCCCAGTTGATAACACACACGCATACGTGTATACACTCTTATTTGTGTATGTCCTAATGTGTATATATGTATATCCTCATATATACTAAATGAGTACATGCATACATGTATATGTGTGTATATATGTGTGTACACAGATAAATGTCCTTTACCACAACCAGAGAGACCTGCACATCTCTGATCCTGCCCGCCCTTTTGCTTGGCTGCCTTCTGTCCCTCGTTCTCAGGCCTGCCTCTAATGCCATTCATCCTCCTGGCTGCTGTCTCGTGTGGACTACCTAAGTGCTTGATCTGTACTTTGTCTTATTACATATTAATCTCTCTAATATTACACCATAGGGTTCGTATTTGTCTTAGCCTTCCTAGTTGTCCATCTTCTTGATGTTAAAACGTGTCTTACACATCTAACAAGTGCCTCGCAACTAGCATCTTAATTGTTGAATTGTATTAAATTTAAATACTCATTTACAGTTCAAAATAATATTTAAGTATGATTATTCAGATAATTATAAAACATAGTTATAGCTGCCAGTGAAGATAACGGGGATCATTCCTAAGGAAAGAATGCACTTCTGACCCTGACAGTTGGTAGATTGATGCCCCAGGTGGTATGTATATGGAAACTCATATACTCACTTTGAACATCAGTGATATTCCCTAAAGAGCATTTTGACTTAGTATTTAGGATTTGTTATTTTATTTCCTTAGGTGGTAGTTTTATTAGATGGGTTTTTGAAATTTTGTTTTTCTTCCTCTGGGTATTAGCAACAAATGAAATAAGATTCTCTTATCATTTGCAAGAGAAAGTGGTTGTTCACTTGAGTCAGCCCAGATAGGCTTAATACTCTCATCTCCCAAAGCAAAGCGAAGTGCCTTACTTTGTGGTACAAGCAATTTTCAACTGCACCCAGATAAACTTACTGTTGTCCCCATCTTTCACATTGAATTCTGTATAGCACTTGTCACTTCCTGACATACCAAATATTTTGTCTGCTTGTTTGTCTTAAATCTCTACACTGGAATTTAGGGTCCCTGAAGACACAGGGGTCTAGCCCTAACTCACAGAATGATGCCTAGCATGTAGTGGTCACTTAATAAGCATTTGTTGCATGACTAACAGAGAAATTTGGCTTCAGGAATTACTCCAGTGTGTCAGCTAAAACAGTTTTTGGTTTTTTTTAAACATAAGTAAAATGTAAGGTAGTCAACTATAGCTTGGAAGAATAGATTGTATCTGTATACTTTACTCTGGGTTTTACTTTATTTTTCATTATTTATTTATTTTTACACCAGGGATTGAACCCAGGGTCTTGCACATGCTAGGCAAGAGCTCTACACGGAGCTACATCCCCAGCCCTTTTCATTTTATTTTGAGACAGGGTCTTGCTAAATTACCCAGGCTGGCTTTGAAGGGGTGTGTGTGTGTAAGAGACAGAGACAGAGAGAGAATGAAGGTGTGAGTTTTTCTCCTACTTCAGTGTCCCAAGAAGCTGGTGTTATACCTCTGAGCCACCACCACACCCAGGCTCCGTTCGTTTTCCTTAAGCACCCTTGAATTTGCTATATTTTTGTTTTGTTACATGCAAATAAAAAGCCATTGCTACCACCACACCATACGTCCAAGATGATTGTGTTTCAGTCTAGCAAAAATCTAAAACTGTTCATTGTTAACAAAGTCTAATGGAAGCTTGCTGACATGGCCTTAGGCATTAAAGACTAATAAGGCCAAAATAATAATAAGATTTTTGTACAAGAACATTATTGCTTTAAACATCTCACTTGTTTTTCTTAGAAGTTGATATTGACCCTGAAAATTGGTCAAATCAAGTTTCTGATGTTAATTGGGGGTTGTTATTAGTTTTCTGCATGTACTAGTAATTGGGTTTGAAGTGTGTTTTAAGCCTGAATTAAAAGAACTTAGTCACTGGTGACTCATGGTGAGAAGTTTTTCCTTTTTGCTGCTGGAACATATGCCGCTGCCTCCAACATGCTTTTTTGAAACATTGAAAACGTACGAATTCTTATTTTTGTGTACTAGGTTCTGGGAAATTCCTGTAGGCTTAAAAGCAGCGACGTTAATTTCAGTGCTTTTTAGTAGTAAGTGCTAACTACCACTGGCTTTCCAAATTTCCATACAAATTTCTTTAGTCTCTACCTTTAAGGACATTTTCTCATTATACACAAAATCCTCAAAATGACCACCAGACTCAATTTTGTTTAAAATCATATTCTAGCATCTACAGCAGTCCCCTGCCCAACAAAGGCAATATTTGAGTGAATTCACAGGTGTTCTTACTAATAGTGCACCTTGAAAAAAAATCGTGAAACCTTGTTGAAAGAAGTTTTTCCAGACCTTTCAAACTAGGTAATCGCCAGTTCGTGATCAGCCTAGTTTGGGAAGCTCTCAGCCTCATCCCAAGGTAGTTCTGTCCTAAATGTTCTAACACGGTAGTGTCAGCTCTAATCCCCTCTAGCGGATCACTTGAAAAAGGTAGGGTAGAGTGGCACCGCCCATAGGCCTTGCACCTGTGACAGCCAATGGGCGTAGCAACAGGAAGTGCTTCAGCTAGCTGTGTGCTGCACCCTGGTCACGCCGTTTGCATCTGCAGTTCCTTATTGGTATTGTTCAAGGTTTCTGGAAGTTGCTGTTGTTGTTTTTTAATATGTAAGTTTAAAAGAGAATTCGCAGTAGATTTGAAAGTTAGGATGTGAATGGCCGTTTGCCTGTTCTTCGTTATCAAGGAATTGGTGAGTTGCCCTTTAATTCCAGTTCTTTTTCCCTCTAACATGGTAATCTGTGAAGTGTTACCCTAGCACGATGGGAGGGGGAGTGGAGGGTGTGTAAATGTAAAATAATTAAAACGTAAGCCAATATGGTTATCAGTGTCAATAGCCCATTCTGATATTTACATGCTACCCTAACGGTAAGCACTGTTGGAATAGCATAGATTTCTACATAAGATTTGTCTAGCTGAACAAGTTTTTCTCTTTTGAAGGGACTAGGAGGTAAACTCTGGAGAAGTTTTTAGAAAATTCTTTCCAAAATGTTAAAATATAAGGCTGCGTAAAATACTGTTGACGCTAACTGTCTGACCAGGAAGTACTCTAAGTCTCACTTATAAACTAAGTGCCTATAATGACTTCCTTTTCGGGATGAAGGTGCTTAATAGTCTAGTAGTGTTCTCATAGCTTGAGTTCAGTTTTATCTTTTCTGTGAGTAAGAGGCAGAATTTTAAAGAAAACCATCTCAGGGGCAAACTGAACGATTGCTGTGGCTAAATGCAGAATTGTTACAGTCTTTAGTACGTTGGATGGAAAATAATGGGACATGCATTTGACTTGATCAACTGTGAGTCAGCTTACTTGGAGTTTTATTTTACTTTTAATGTTCTCTTATGAATATGGTTTGCATCTAAATATCGTGAATAATCAGGAAGAAACTCCCTGTTGAATTTCATGTGAATATTTATGGCCTTAGCTCAAAGTCCAGTTGGGTATAGTTAACCTCCAAAGGCCCTGGAGTTATGTCCTCTATTTTAATTTGTAGTTTGGTATTCTACGAGTGAATGTCAATTTTTTTTAACAATCGGGTTTTAAAGTTTTTTCCTTTCCTCTGGATAAGTAAGGTAAATGCTGAGTTGCTAATAAAATATCAAAATCTTGGTAGAAGAACCTTTTAAACACCAAAAAAAAGTTTAAATGCTAAAGGTCATTTTTATTAAATGTATACAGTTTATGCTAATGGATGATATTATGATTTTAAAACATATTTCAAAATTAAGACACTCAAAATGGCCAACTACCCATCCTAGAGATCTTCAAAACTACCTTGCTTCCTATTTTCATTCTCTGATAGAAAGCAAAGGAATTTCTTGAATGTAATACCGAATTTAAAGACAGAAAGATCAGAGCATTTGGTCATATTTACTTTGTTTTGTTATTCTTTGGTTAATTTTAATATATAGGGTTTGTTACTTATTAAAGTATGAAATTATAGACAACTATAATGCACCAATACAAATGTGAAAAGGGGGGAAGTCTGAAAATAAAATAGTCATTAATAATTTATGGGACAGCTCTAGTTCATAAAGTGAAATTAAATGAAGTAGACAAGTAGATCATTTTTTATTTAACAGCCAATAATTTGTGTATTTTAAAAAGTTAATGCAAAACATTCTATAAGCCAGGAAAGCTGTTTTAAGAGTTTCTTGCCAACCTTGCTGGGCTCTTAGAACAGGTTTGAATGAAGTATGTGAGCTAACATGCAACCCTGATACACAAACTCCTAATATCTTACATATTTTTGTGTAAATTGCTCTGATGACTACACATAGGGTGCACATTTTCATTCAGGAGTCATCACGGTGGGTGTTACTCATTGGAATGGGGAGGAGCTAATGCATGAAAAAGAAAATTAAACTTTTCCAGTAATCCTTGAACTCTCTGTAGCATGTGCTTTTTTTTCCTTAAGATTTTTGACTGTCCAAGACTTAGTACTACAAATAACATCAGTTTCCGCTTTCCCAGATAGAGGGGCCTTTGTGATTATCTGAACGTTAGATTCACCCTCCAGAGGGATCCCAGTCACAGTTTGGATGGGGATGGGGCAGAGGAAGTGGGTGGTGCTCCACAATGACAGATTATTGCAGATTATGTGGCCACCTGCCAAACACCACCAGTCAGATGGAAAAGTGGAAGTTACTAACTGCATCCTATTAATTTGTCCATCTTTATTTAATCAGTTATAACAGTTTCCTGGTTTCATACACTGCTGGACGACTTGACATGTGCTTAATCTTCTGTTTTCTGGTTTCCTGCGGTCATATTCCTTATCTCTGGTGTGCAAAGATTGCACTGACCCTTTTGTAGAAAACCGCATGTTAAGAGACAAGAGAAGGGGGAGGGGAGGAGAGGCAGAATTTCAAACTACAGCTGTTTTAGTTTCTGCTTAGGAGTTTTGCAGAATTAAGATGTCAGGGTGTCCTATCACTTTCAGACCATTACATAAAGTACTAAGAAAAGTAATCACCTCGTGTGAGAGAGTTTGTGGCTGTAGGTTGTTCTGGTTCAGCTCAAAATTGAGATTCTTACTGTTGCAACATGAAAGGAAGCCTTGTGGAGGAAACATGACATCTGTGCCCAGATGCATGAGGAGGGAATTACAGCAGAGAGTTATTTTTAGAAGTGTCTTATGAATATATTTTTTGTACTAAGAAGTGTCTTTGAAAGGTTAGTTTACTGGCGGGAGTTACACAAGTTGCTCAGGTCACTGGATAATCTATGGTAATACTTCCTAAAGCATTTTGACGTCACCAACAAGCCTAGTTTGTCTCGTTGAACTAAGCGACAGCATTTTTTTTTTTTTTTTAGGTACTAGTAATTGAGCCTAGGGTACTTAACCACTGAGCCACATCCCCATCCCTTTTTGTTTTTTAATTTTGAGACAGAGTCTCACTGAGTTGCACAGGGCCTAGCTAAATTGCTGAGGCTGGCCTTGAGCTTGTAGTCCTCCAGTCCTCGTGCCTCAGCTTCCTGAGTCATCGGGATCCCAGGTATGCACTACCATGAGCTGCAGCACTTTTTTTTTTTTTAAAGAGAAAGGGAGAGAGTAAGAGAAAGAAATGACTTTATTCATGTTTTCATCTGGCCTTTGTTTGTTTCTCTGACACTTCTGTGATGCTCGAGTTCCAATCTAGGTCCTCGCATGTGCCAGGCAAGCAATCCAACCACTGAGCCACTGCTCCAGCCCCCATCACACTTTTTTTTTTAATGTGACAAAACTGAATATATTGAGTTGCTGTCAATAAAAGGATCTTGTAAAATAAGTTGTCTTGCTGAAACAGGATGGTGAAACTCCCAATCCATAAGTGTGTCCCACTCCCCTTCCAGAAGAAAGTACAGTGTTTTCAGCTGAAGGAGTCAGGGAATCTGTCATTCGTGTCATTGACAACACAGTTCTTAGAACTGGTGCCCCTCCCTATGTCCAGCTTCCTTATATTTCTTACTTTTGATTTTGGCCAGATATTTGAGGTTGGCACCATAACGATCTACAAGAACATGGCAGATGAACACGTCTGCCATCTGCTAGTTTTGTGACCTTAATGTCCCCAAAACCTCATTTTCTTCAACTATTAAATGGACATTAATCATAGTGCCCACCTCGCAGGATTGTTGCGGGATTAAGTGAAATAATATATGAAAAGCAGAAGGTCGGTCACACGATGAAGGAGGAGTCAGTGAGTGATAATGGTCATGCACACTTTTGTTACTTTTGGATATTCCAGTTCTCATTCACGTCTCAGCTGGAAAGTGATCATGGGGAGAGAGAACAACATGAAATCAGGCATAGACAGCAGGATGGGCATCATGATGACAGAAACGTCTAGTAAGGACCACAGGAGTGCGTCAGTGAAATCCAGTGACTTTGGCTCTCTTCTTACTGTACTCCGGACTGACAGACTGCTGTTCCGGATGGCAGGAGAGGGGCTGTTGGCTATGGATTTAATGATTATTAGTCATATTGGTTATACGGTCTGACAAGTTTAGTTTAGCAATGTTTTTCTCTATTTGGCTTCAAAGAATTCCTCCCAGTTTGATAGAACTCAGTAAAGCACCATGGTGAAGTGTTGATTGATTGATTTATTTGTTTTCCCTTGTATGTGTGTGTTCTGAATGGACCACCATCACATAAAGTTAGGACTGTGTCTTAAGATCAGGTTAAAAAAAATCAAGTTTTTGTTCTTTGCCTTGGTGGAACCAGACAACAGAGAATCTATATTTGATCTTAAAGAAGAATATTTTTGTGTTTTCATTCGGCCTCTCCAGGGGTTACTGTCTGGTAATGGGTCAGTTAGCTTTGTTCATGAATTGAAAACAGTACAGCTAATTCTTACATAAACAAATTTTTATGGAATGTGTTAGCAAAGCAGATGTATAATTTGGGGGACTCAACCAAACAGTGAAAGTGCCTACATCCTACTTCAAAAATGTTTAGCCTTGTGAACATATTTCTAGTGCTTGAAATTTCTAGGTGTGGGTCTGTAGCATAACCTCTTTCCAGTAGCCCCTCACTTTACATTCTCAGCATTGCCACCCAGACTCCCTGTGTCTCGTGTCCCTGTCCTGTTCAGACCCTCATTGCCTCGTTCCTGGATTGCTACCCCATGCCCTTCTTCAGTCTCGATTCCACTGCTCCCTGAATATCTGTCTTTAGAAGCTACTTCCAGCAGGACATCCCTGTGCAGAGAGCGTCAGTGGCTGCCTGTTTTCCACCACATTACATCTAACTTGTTCTGCCTGACTTTCAACACCCTTCCTAATCTGTCCCCACAGTGTTCACCCCGCCGCAATTCCTGTGTTCTTGGGCCCATCACATCTGTTCTTTTGAAGTCAGTCCATCTCTCAGACATTTGAGTCTGTGCTTTTGGTACTGCTGTTTCCTGGAACCAAAAACCCCTCCTCCAAAGCTTCTTTCTGCCTGCTTGAGTTTACCTTTCCTTCAAGACCCTGTGACAAGTTGACTTTCTGTTTGAAGGTTCCCTATTGCAGCTCTCTTTTGCTGCAAAATACCGGTGATTTTTAATTGCCAAAGCAATGAACGAAACTGTGTGTGGTTGGAACTGGAGCGGTGGCTCAGCGGTTACTGCGCTTACCTGGCAGGCGGGAAGACCGGAGTTCCAACTCCAGCACCACATACACAACCAAGTGTCAGAGCAATGAAAGCCACGTGAAAAACTACATAACATAATTCTCTCTTTCTCTCTCACTGCCCCTCTCTCTCTTAAAAAAAAAAGAGTGTGTGATATATTATTCACTGATATAAATTCACTCACATAACGATTTCGAACACAAGGAATTTATGTTACTGTTAGATCTTTCACAGTTCCTAACATGATGCTGAGGTATCTATTGTTTGAAAAGAAAGGGGGGAAATGTAGATTCTGTTCCATCTTATGTATCTGATCAAGTCAGTAATCCTGGAAATAATGAAGGGATCTGGATGTTTTTCCAAATTAGGTCAAGTTCATCATCTCATTTACAGAGAAATATAAATGAAGATGGTTTCGTATTTGGTTATTGATTGAAATGTTTGCATTTCTTTATGAGAAACTATGGGTGTGTATCTCTGCAAATAAGTAATGCACAGACAGACACACCTATGTGATTATGTTTCCTTGTTTTCTTCTTTGGTGCCAGGGATCAAACCCAAGGCCTCGTACATGCCAAGCATGTGCTGTACCACCGAGCTGCACCCCAGCTTTGGTATCATGTGCTCTCTCTCGTGTTTTTAAGATCCGTCCATGTTGAGGCATGTTTCAGTACTTTGTTCCTTTTTATTGCAAAATAATATTCCATTGTATAGATAAATCATATTCTGTTTATCTCTTCACCAGTTGATCAACATTAGAGAACTTTCCAGTTTTTGCCAATTACGAGTAATGCTGCTATGCACATACAAGTTTTTATGTGAACATGTGGGGGGTTTTTTGTTTATTTTGTTTTTTAAAGAGAGGGGTAGTGAGAGAGAATCAGTTTTTATTTAGTTTTTCATGTGGCTTTCGTTGCTCCCACACTTTGTTGTATACGTGGTGCTAGGGTTCAAACCTGCGTACTTGCGTGTGCCATGCAAATGCTATAATCACCAAGCCACCACTCCAACCCCTGAACATGTGCTTTTAATTATCTTGGGTATAATTCAAATGAAAATATCTTCAAATGATTTCTTTTGAGTCATTTCTTCAACATCCCTTCACACACACATGCACACACACATACGTACACTTACAATGTTGTTTATTTAGCTGATTTATTTGCTAGATCTTTTCTTCAGAAATAAAGCAGAGATGAACTTAAGCTCAGATGCTGGGCAAGTTGTCTTTAACTCCAGATGAACAGTCTGAATTTACATTGCCTACTACCTCGAAGGCACTGTAGAGAACAAATAATTAGGACTTCCACTGACAGTCGTATTCAATTAATGGAATTAAGAAATGTCTGTGTCCTTTAAAATCAAGTCACGAGGGCATCAATGCCATCAGGAAGTTGTCACGTACTTTCCACACATGAGGAAGGAAGAGATCATTTCTGTACCTTGGAGATGGGATTTGAACTGTCTTGAATGCTAGTTAGTTTTTCTGCAGAAATGGTGGGACATAATGTATTTTTTAGCCTCATTCAGACATTGAGAACAAGTGTAGAATACTTAGGGACAGTGACAAATCAAAGGCCTTTGAATCACATAGCAAGAGGGTTGAACTTTGAACAGGAGGTAGTGGGGAGCCATTTAAGATATTTGAATAGAAGAGACTGATGCCACCAGAGCCTTTGAAAGACTACTCCACGGACAGTTTGCAGAATGACTTAAAGGAAGAAAGGGATTGGGAATGGGAACTTGGACTGGTAATGAGATTCTGGAACTGGGACACCCTCAATGGAAAAGAAGAAAAGCAGCTCATGAGAGATTTGCCCGGGGGCACTAACAGCCTGGAGCTGAAAGCACAGGAATGAGTCAGATGAATGAGAGAGGAGAGGGAAGAGCCCAGCGTGCAGACTGCGTGAAGAGCGAGGGAGGAGCAGGCACCCCCAGAGGTGGTTGGAAAGAAGCAAGAGCCATGTGAGGAGGCGCTGCCTGGAGGTTACAGAAGGTGGGGCCCAGGCCAGTCCTCTCTGGATCTGGAGAGGAGGAGGTTGGAACTAGCAAACATCTTCTTCTTGGAGCATCTTCCCTTGATAAATGTAAACCTGAGAGGAGTAGAGGCCGGAAAGGAAGGGAGGGTAGGGAGAAGCAACTGAAGGTTTAAGAAGAGCAATTAATGAAATGAGGTCAAAGGACAAAGAATTAGGAGGCCAGTTGTTCTTTTTACATTGAGTTAGGTAACCTGAAAAAAAAGATGTAGGGATGATGACAATTGAAACAGTTGAGTATTACAGGAATTTCAAGGCGGAATGGAGAAAAGTCAGGGAAACTTATGTAGAATTTATAATAGTATTGCTTGCTTTTTTTTTGGTACTGGGCACTTAACCTCTGAGCCACATACCCAGCCTTTTTAATTTTAATTTTTTTTTTATGTTGAAACAGGGTCTTACTAAATTGCTTAGGGCCTCGCTAAGTTGTTGAGGCTAGCCTCAAATTTGTGATCCTCCTGTCTCAGCCTCCTAAGCCACTGGGATTATAGTTATGTACCCAGCACTGTACCCAGCAGTATTATTACTTTTTAGTAGCACTACAGATAGACTAGTGAAAATTAGAAGTTATCTTGTGTCACCTCAAGAATATATAGAAAGATTAAACTTTCTCCTTCCATCCTACATAAATGTTTCGTTGTTTTAGTGATATATTGAACATATCTTGGCTCATCCATTTAAATGCATTAGCTCCTAAGCATAACTACATAATATGTAGCTATATAGACAACTAGTTAGGTTCGTTGATTCCACGTTTCAAGGTGTACATTTTAAATGCTAATGGTAGTGGGAAAACAACCACAGTATATGGTTTAAAAGTTAGTTCATGGGGCTGGAGCAGTAGCTCAGCAATTACGGCGCTCTCCTGGCATGAGTAAGGACTTGAGTTCAAACTCCAGCAGCATGTATACAACAAAGTGTCAGAGCAGCAAAGGCCACATGAAAAACTGAATAAAAAATTATTTTTTCTCTTTCTTCTCTCTCTGTCTCTCAATCTTAATAAAAAAAAAGCTAGTTCACAATCCTCCATTTAAAATTTTCATACAAATGCTTTTTCTTAAAGTTGCCCCAAAATAGAATTTTGAATTTTCTGTAGAATGTGAATTTATTAGTAATCTGTTCTATAGTATAGCAGACACTGGGATAACATCTGCAAAAATAATGATGAATGTGTCAGTTTGAAATTATAAATTCTCTATCTTTAGAAGTTATAAAAATCAGTTCCTTATCAGGTCCAGAGCTGGGGGTTCCCAATAAGAAGGCTTAATAAATGCAGATGTGGAAGCAAAGACCTCCCTCATTTTCCTTAAATCCTGGGTCAGGAACTCTCTGATCCAATCTTCCAATCCAGCTCTTCTTATATACATTTTCCATTTTAACAACTATAGAAATAAATAATGCATTTTGTGGGGGGACTGAACCCAGGGCTAGCCACATCCCCAGCCTCTCCCCCTCCCTTTTTTGTTTTCTTTCTTTTTTTTGGCGGGGGGCAGTGCCTTGCCAAGTTGCTGAGGTTAGCCTTGAACTTAAAATCCTCCTGCCTCAGCCTCCCAAACCACTGGGATTATAGGAGTCTGCCACGATGCCCAGCAATATAAATTCTTTTCACAAAATAGTGAACAGAATATACGTGCAAGTAATTAAAACATAAAAATTATATTCTGGGTGCTGGAGCAATGGCTCTGCAGTTGGAACACTTGCCTGGCATGAGTGAGGATCCAGGTTCAAACCCCAGCATCACATACACAACTAAGTATTGGAGAAACTAAAACCAGATGACAAAGAAATTAAATGGATTCTGCCTTTCTCTCAGTCTCACTCTTTTTTAAAAAAATTATATTCTGTACTCAGATATATTCTGACATATAACCTTTCAGACTTTTTTTTAGATAGTCATTTTTAAAATAGTAATTTGGATGGATTATATTACATACATTGTTTTATAAGCTGCTTTCATTTCAACAGAATATCATCATATCAGCAAATATTCATCTACCTTGAAATATGCTTCTTCCAAGTTACTTGAAGCCTGCAGTATTGTAGAGCTGTTCAAGGTAGATTTTTTTCATAACCTGTATGCTTGCAAAGTGTTCTAAATAGCTGCTTGGTCATCCTTTCTATCTCCAGTTCAACTCTAGGTTTCTTTCCAGTCACAAGAAGATTCTACAGCAGATAGACCATGACAGTGTGGTTTCTAGGAACTTTTTTTTTTAAAGCAGGATGTGTGAATGCCATTATATGCCTGCATGTTCTAACAAAGGTACTCATTGTAGCCCCTTCTTTCTCCACCCACCAGAAACACAAGCCAGTTTCTGACAATTCTGTGGAGTAGCAGGGCTTGCAGGGGTGCATCCTTATCTCCCTGAACACATGGCTCTCTGCTTGGCCTGCATCTGCACCACACCAGCTCCAGCTCAGCTCCAGCTACACTTCTTTCCCTAGGCTGTCACCAGCCTTCCTTCCTCTTCTATTCCTGTCTGTTACGGCTTCTTCTGTTTTTAGTGTTCAAGTTTTGCACTCCGATCTCATGATTATGAGCCCTTTAATGTTGTCACTGAGAAATGAGAAGTGTTGGATGTGTCCAAAATAACCAGTAACTACAGTCTTTTAGTTCATGAATGACTATTTCTTGTCCATTATTCTAAGGGCTGTACTGTAGTCTCCTTAGTCTAATCTGTTCTATTGTATTTTCATTTTTAAGTTTCTGCCCTGTTCTGAACCTCAAATAGTTTTTCATTCTCACATTTAGTAGAAGCTATTTAAAAAAAAATAGACATGGCTCAGTAAGGTTAGGTTTTTGACATTTTACTTAGTGACTAGGTGATTGAGTGTACTGAGCTGATGGAATTTGCTAGTGATCCTTAACTAGCTAGCACCTTGAAAAAGCAGATTAAAGTTCTAATTATCCTTGACAAGGTGAAGGGGTGGATGGGCATCAACGAGAGAAGAATGACTAAAGGCATACGCTGAGGGATTTAATAAAGGACTAAAAAGCAAATTTAACGGGGCTACAAACTGTGACAAAGCTTAGCAAAGAGAATTAGTGTTAAGTTTGGAAAACTAAAGTGCTATTAATTTTAAAGCGATTAGCAGCATTGGTGTTCATTGATCACAGTCTATTTAGTAGTTAAGAGGAAACTTTACCTTGAGAGATTCTTTCCACTACTTTCAATTATACATGGAGAGAGAGGTATGTGCAAATGGTAAAAATAAGACTGTAAGAGCAAAAAGTTGTGATTGCCACGCACCTCTCCTGTTGTTGAACATATCATAAAGTGACCGAGCCCCTACGGCTCTCCTTAGCCGGCAGTTCCAGCACTGTCACAGGTAACGATGTGAATCGTTTGCGAGCAGGTGAGATGGGTAGGTGGATGCTCAGAATGTGGGATTCGATATACACCTGTGTCCCTGTCATTGCCCTACTGGAATCTAGCGGAGTATGTTTACTATGACCCCTGCTTTCACCTGGCTTTAAAAGAATCAAGAGCTTCAATTTTTGTATTTTGGTAAATCAGGAAAATAATTTTGACAGTACACAGGACAAAGAGCAATTCATCCTTGAGGGGCTGTGGGGGGAAAGGACTGAAGTCAATCTAAGCAATGAAAAGAACAGGATTGAAACCCACCATTGTGGGCGTTTACATTGGTGGTGTTCACACAGGTTGGTGTTTGGGTTATTTGGGTCTTTTTTTTGTTTGTTTTTTTCGCTTGAAACAAATTCTAGGGAATTTTTATAAGACTCTCTGAGTTTAAATTTTTAAAAAGTAATCTCAAAAATCCCCATCTCTAAATTGCTGTCTTTACATACTTCCTTTAAATTAATGATATTGATGGTTTCATTCAGTGTCATTCTGGTATTTTACAGTGCGCAAAATGTACCTAATCCAGGTCCCTACACATGTGAAATACTCGAAGTACTTGTAATTATTTTACTGGGCATTCTAATTCTGAGGTTGAATGTAAAATGCCACATACGTGAAGGGTACACTCAGACTCCAGATTTTGCATTAATTTTTTTTTTTTTTTTTTTGCTTCTGGTTAATGAATTTTCTGCACTGTGATGTGCTACCTAGAATCTACCCATACATGTGCAAGGAAGCACTACGTAATTTTTTTACCTTAAGAAATATTATTTAAACCTGATATGCACATGTCAGAAGACCTGTTAATTCCTAACTGGGGTCTAGAATGTGTCACAACAGTGTACCATCAAATATTTTAAATTGTGTGTTTTACTTGTTGATACCTGGAAGCCTACTTTGTCGTAGTGTCAGCCGAGCCAAGAGTCTGCGTTTACTCTGTTGGTATCTGCATTCCTGTGTATGCTAAGTTTCTAACCTTTATTATTTCTTGAACTAAATGTACTACTTTATTACTTGTAAAACAAGATCTTTTCAGCACATCAGAGGAAATGCCAACTTTACCAACATTTGTGAAAGGATCAAATGCAAAGTTATTTCGTGTTGTGCTAATAAAACTGCAACTGGTCATATTTGCGTAGTAGGCTGTGATAGCCAATAGAACAGATCTGCAGCTGCTGATTCCTCCTGGTCTCTTGCACCCTGGGAGCACCAAGATTACCGTAATATCAAAGCTGCCTAATTTCTGAGATCAGGAAGCCGCATGATCCCTTCCGACTCTGAAATCCGGTGATTTCAAGCTAATTTCAGATGAAGAAGCAAGTGTCACGACAAAATAAAACAGAGAAAATGTGAAACAAATGAGATCCCTAAAGGGTTTTGTTAGCATGGTTTACTACACTTCCTTGATAAAAATTATATTAACACCTGTAAGTGTAAAAGGAAATGTTTAAAAAAAAAGGCAAAAATGAATCACCCCCTACCCCCCTACTGCCCCAGCAACTCTTCCCTAGGTATGCTTAGTTTGACTATATGTCCAGAGTTTCATACACCTAATCAGCACTGCCCGGTTAGGGCAACCTTATCTGAGTCTTTATTCCTTTTATATTGGTTATAACTATTTAAATTCATTAAAAGAACTAAGTTTAATATTAACTAGCTGTAATATTTGGACATACTTTGGACACAAATAGAAAAAAAAGAACAAAAAACATATAAGGCACTCTGGAAAATGAAATTTTGTCCTTATATTTGATGACATTGAAGAATTATTGTTGGGGCTGGAGCAGTGACTTTCATTGCTCCGACACACTGTTGTGTATGTGGTGCTGGGATTTGAACCTGCATCCTCGCACATGCCAGGCACCACAACTGCTGAGCCACCACTCCAGCCACGCCTCTTTATTTTTATTTATTTATATTTTTAAAAAAATAGAGGGACAGTGTGAGAGACAGAAAAGAGAATCAATTGTATTTAGTTTTTCTTGTGGCCTTCGCTGCTCCAATACTTCACTGCATACATGGTGCTGGGGTTCAAACTCACATACTCATGCATGCCAGGCAAGCACTGTAACCACTGCGCCACCGCTCCAACTCCAGCCCCAACTCTTTAAAAAAGAAAAAAATTATTATTAAATTTTTAGGCATATTAATGGTATAGTTACACTTTTTAAAAACTCCTATCTTCATGCATGGTCCTGGGGATGGACCCCAGGGCCTTGTGAGTGCTAGGGAAGCCCTCTTCCCCTGAGCTACACCCCAGTCCCAATCCATGTCTTTCAAACATACATGCTGAATGTTTGCAGAGGAAATGATATACTTAGGTTTTATTTCGATATATAGGTGAGGTAGGAAATGGGGCTGTGAGGCCACAACTGATAAAACAGGTATAGGCAGTTTGTTATACTCCTCTGTTTACCTTTCCTATGTTTAACATTTTCCATACTAAAAAGATCTCCAAAACAACATTTAATACCCATCTATGAGGTTTATAAAAACCATTTGAATGTCTCCGATCCTTGTAAAATAAAGCAAAAACATTACCTACGAAAAACATGATTTTTCTTTTCATAGAAGAAAATGTACTTTTAATAATCATTTTCTCTTCATACTTCATATTCTTGATTCTCTCTTGGGCCTTCGAAATTTGTCATGTGATACAGTAGCTCACGCCTGTAATCCCAGCTACTCAGGAGCTAGGGCAGGAGGATCACAAGTTCCAGATCAGACTAGGCTAATTAGGAAGACCCTCATTCAAAATAAAATTTTAAATAAGGGCTGAGACCTTCACAGAAATAACACCACTCTTTCTTAAGTTATTCCACAAAACTGAAAGGGACAGAGCACTCCCAAATACTTTTATGAGGCAACCATAACCTTGATACCAAAACCCAACAAAGATGCATCAGGGAAAGAAAACTGCAGACCAATATCCCTGATGAACATAGACACAAAAATCCTTAATAAAATTTTAGCAAACCACATTCAAAAACACATCAAAAAGAAAACATACGCACAATAAAGATGAAAATGGATTAAAGATTTAAGAATCAGACTGCAAACCTTACAACTGCCAGCAGAAAACATAGGGTCAACACTCCATCATATAGGATGGAGTGTTTGGCACCAAATTCCTTAACAAGACCCCCAAAGCACAGGAAATAAATCCAAGCATCAATAGGTTGGATGCCATTAACTAAAAAGCTTCTGCACAGCTAAGGAAATGATTAAGACTGTGAAGGGAGAGCCTACAGAAGGGAGAAAACAGCCCACTACCCCTCTATTAGGGGACTAATATCCAAAGAACTCAAAAAAACTTAACACCAAAAGAACAAATAACCCAATCACCAAATGGGATAAAGAACTAGTCAGAAATTTTTCAATGGAAGAAACACAAATTGCCAATAAGTATATGAAGGAATGTTCAACATCTCTAACAATAAGGGAAATGCAATTCAATGCTACATTAATATTTTATCTCACCAGTTAGAATGGCAAAGATCAAGATCATAAACAATAATAAATGCTGGTAAGGTTGTGGGGAGAAAGGAACATTTCTACATTGTTGGTGGGACTGCAGAGTAGTTCAACCACTCTGGAAAGCAGGAATGGAAATTCCTCAATAACCATGTATTATGCAACCATCCCACTCCTGGGGGTCTTCCCAAAGGGCCTAAAATTGGCATACTACAGTGACAAAGCCACATCAGTGTTTATAGCAGCATAGTTCACAATAGCTAGATGATAGAACCAACCCAGACGCCAGCCACTAGATGAGTGGATTAAGAAATCATGCTGTATACATACAATGGATTTCTACTCAGCTGTTAGAATGAAATCAGCATTTGCTGGCAAATGGATGGAAATGCTAAGCAAAATTAGCCAAACTCAAAACTTGTATGTTTTCTCTCATTTGTGGAAGCTAGAGTAAAGGACAGGAGAGGGGGAGGGGGAGGGAGGAATAAGAGTTCATAAAGAACCATTCAAATACAAATTAATAGAAGAACTAAAGGAAGTCTATTAGAGAAGAGAAAGCAGAAGGGGAGAAGGGAGGAAGGACAGTAGGGAAAGGGGGCAGGGAAAAATAATTCCTCTATGATCAATTTCAAAGAGTAATCAGCAAGAAAAAAAAGTGATCAGCAGAGGTAAGGGACAGGCAGAGGGTGGGAGGAGTGCTAAGGAGGGATATTGGCAAAATTATATTGTTATAGTGTGTGCATGTATGTACATGTAACAAATCCCATCATTATGTACGGCTTTAATGCACCAATTAAAGAGGCTGGGAAAGTGGCTCCATGGTAGAATGCTTGCTTAGCATGTGCGAGGCCCTGGGCTCAGTCCCCAATACTGTCACCTGGTCTGAAAATGAAACGAGTGGAATAAGGGGTCACTTTACTGCACCAAGAATTAATTATATTTAACTCCTTAGCTCTTCTTCCTACCCCAACCTGGTGGAGTGTGTTTCTTCATTTTATCACAACCCATTGCTTTTATGGAAATGTATACAGAATGTATTGAAAATACTTAAATTCTCCATTTTTCAGGTTTATAATTTTTTCTCTCCGAGATCTATATTTTAGTTGCTGAAGCGCCCTCTGTTGTTTTTTTTTTTTTTTAAGAGAATCAATTTTATTTTTCTATCTGGCCTTTGTTTCTCAGACACTTAGTTGTGTATGTGGTGCTGGGGTTTGAACCCCAGGTCCTTGCACGTGCCAGGCAAGAGCTCCAACCACTAAGCCACCACTCCAGCACCCATTTTCTTGCTAAAATAGTCACTTTGTGTTTTAGGAGAAATAAGTGCAATTCCTCAATCTCAAGAATAATAAGTAAAAGTGATGATTTTTGTCATCACTTAATAAGTTAAATAATAAGTTAATTTTAATAAGTTGACCACTACCCTGCAGGATTTCCTGAAGTATGAAAAGTGGTTTATTATTTCAAAATTTAAAACTGTCTACAACTGGGAAAAGAAGATTGCAAACTAAGCTCTATAAAGCGTCAGTACACCCATATCCGAAGACTCTGCAGAAAATGGAAACCGACATGTTCAAGGAAATGCCCTGCTGCATAGCCCTGTGATAGCCACGTTACACACCTCTCAGGCCAGCACCAGGGAAGACTTCGCTGCTGCAGCACACGTGGGGTTGAGTTTTCTGATGAAGCTGAATATCGTGAGGACAATTTTCATTCACCTCCAGCCTCGCCTTTGTTTCTCGGCTCCTCCTCGCTATCTCTCCTCCCCGCCCAGCACCCTTTCAGTGCCTTCAGAGTTCACTTTCTAAAAGACAAATCGGATCATCATTCGCTGGCTTCAGAAACTCCAGTGTCGCCACACGGTTCGTGTGCAAGTCTGAACTGCTTTAGTGTCACACCCACAGTCAGACTCCGAGATTGATCCTCTGCCACTTGCAGTGGAGAACTGTGGGCGCCTGCACATCGGCCCCTTTGCTGGTCCCAGGGAATGCTGTGCCTTTCTTAAGCCACTGTGCTTGGAATGGATTTCCTCCTCTTCCCTTTCTCATCTTGTACGACTCAGCTGAAACACCTCTGTGGCGCCCCCAGGTCCCCAGACATGGCCGCTTAGCCTTCCTCTGATTCACAGGCATTCTGCATCAAGTCGAAGCTTTTTGTACGATACTCTAACCATTTCGTGGTGTTTGTCATCTCTTCTGTTGATTGATTTAGTCATTCATCCATTTGTAAGGTGTTAACTGAATGTTCCAGGCACTCTCTTTGGTACTTAAAACAGTCTCTGCCCTCTGTAAGCTAATGGCACATATTTTACATGAAGAATAGCAAGCCAGAGCAGTGGGGTGTGATCGTAATCTCAGCCACTCAGGAGGCTGAAGCAGGAGAACCACTTGAACCCAGGAGTTGAGGCCAGCCCAGGAAACACAGTGAGAATCTAAAAAAAAAAAAAAAAAAAATCTATGTAATTACCATTGGGAAATGTGTGAAGGTGGGATCTCTATTCAACACCCATTTGTGTATTGCCCACCTTCTGTGCCCCTGCCCCATCCCACCAGCACATACTAAACCAATGCCTCACACAGAAGGGCAACGATAGCCGGGCATAGTGGCACGTGCCATGATATTAGCCTCTCAGGAGCTGAGGCAGGAGGATTGCAAGTTCAAGGCCAGCCTCAACAACTTGGCCAGACCCCGTCTCAGAATAAGAGCTTGAAAAGGCACTGGGGGTGTAGCTCAGTAGTAGAGTACCACACACACACACATACACAAACTGAAAAAATGTGTAATCATGTGGGAACTACGTGGATTTTTTAAGATTAAATCTTTTATTTTGAGACAATTGTAGATTCACACACAGTTAAGGAGTAATACAGACAAAGCCCATGTGCCATTTACATGATTTCCCCAAAAATGACGTAGTACAGTACTACAACCAGGTCATTGCTCTTGCTGCAATTATCTCGTTTGAATTTCTTATTTTGTACTCTGTGCGTGTGTGGGTGTGTGTGTGTGTGTTTAGGTGTGTACGTCCACCACTGTCAGGGTTAGGACAGTTCGATCACTAGACCACCTCACCATGTCTACTTCCTGCTATCTCCGTTCCACCACCTGTCCTTAACCCCTGGCAATCACTAATCCATGCTCGATGCCCTTAATTTTGTCATTTCAAAAATGTTACACAAATGTAACAATACCATGTGCAGCCTTTAGGAATTGGCATTCTTTTTTGCTGAGCAAAATTCTCTAGGGGATCATCCACGTCATTGTATATAGCAATAGTTACACCTTTTTATTGCTGAGTAGTATTCCTTGGGACAAATATGCTATGGTTTATTTACTCATTTACCTGTTGAAGGACACCTGGGTTGTTTCCACCTTTTGATTATTGAGAATAAAGCTTTTGCAAACATTCATGAGTAGGTTTTTTTTTTTAAAAAAGAGAGTGTGTGTCAATTTTATTTAGTTTTACATCTGGCCTTTGTTTCTCCGACACTGCATTGTGTACGTGGTGCTGGGGTTCGAACCTCGTCCTCCTACGTGCCAGGCAAGCGCTGTAACCACTGAGCCACTCCAGCCCCTCGTGTAGGTTTTAATGGCAGCATGCATTACCATTTCTCCTGGGATGCAAGCTCAGGAATGCACTTGCTTGGGCATATAGTTCTACTAGAAACTGCCACACCGTTTTACCATTTCACACGTAAAAGAGAGTTGTAGGAAAGATCTAGTTTCTCATACCCTCACCAGTATTTGGTGTTGTCACTATTTTTTATTTCAGCCATTCTGATAGGTGTGCAGTAATATCTCATTGTGGGGTTTTTGTTTGTTGTTGTTTTGTTTTTGTGGTCCTGGAGATTGAACCCAGGGGCACACTACCACTGAGCTGCATCCCAGCCCTTTTTAATTTTTTATTTTGAAGCAGGGTCTCACTAAGTTGCCCAGACTGGCCCCAAACGCAATCCTCCTGCCTCAGCCTCCCAGGTAGCTGGCGTTACAGTTGTACGTCACTACACCCTGATTCGTTGTAGTTTTAATTTACACTTTCCTAATGATTAATAAAACTGAGTTTCTTTTCATATGCTTACTCGTCATTTGTATGTCCTCCTCAGTGAAATTTCGGCTAATGTCTCTTGTCCATTTGCTAATTGGATATTTTGCTTTTGTAGAGTGTTGAGTTTTGAGAGGGTGTTCCCCCACCTTAGGTACCAGGGATTGAACCCAGCAGCACTTAACCACTGAGCCACATCCCAGCCCTTTTTTATTTTTATTTTTTCCCTTTTAGAGAGGGAGAAAGAGAGAGAAAGAAAGAATCAATTTTATTTATTCATCTGGTTTTTGTCTCCCCAACACCCAGCCATGTGTGTGGTACTGGGGTTTGAACCTGGGTCGCCGCACAGGCCAGGCAAGCACCCCAGCCGCTGAGCCACCATTCCAGCCTGAGAGTTCTTAATATATTCTGCATACTAGTCCTTGATCAAATAGGTGGTTTGCAAATACTTTCTCTCAGTCTGTACCTTCTCTTTTCATTTTTTAATGGGTGTTTGTAGAACAAAGGTTTTAAATTTTAATTGATTAGGTACAATTTGCCAGTTTTTTTTCTTTAAGAGGCTTATATTTTTGGTGTTAAGTCCAAGAATTATCTATTGCTGGATCCCAAAGATTTTCTCCTATTTTTTCTAAGCACTTTATAATTTATGTTTACATATTTTGACTGTAATCATTTGGGTTAATTTTTTATAGGACATAAGGTTTAGATCAAGGCTAATATTTTTGCCTATGAAGGTCCCGTGGCTCTAGCAGAATTTGTTGGCAAGGTGTCCTTCCTTCACTTAGGTGCCCCTTGTCAAAAATCAAGTGGGCATGTTTGGGCATGTATCTGTTTCTGAGTTCTCCATTCTGTTCAATTGGTCTACGCATCTGTTTCCACCAGCACCAAACTGTTGATCACTGTAGCTACACAGTAAGTTTTGTTATTGGGTTAAATGATCTGCGCTATTTAGTCTTCATTTTCAAAACTGTCTAGCCATTCTTTTGTCTTCCTATATAAATTTTAGGATAAATTTGTTATATGATACAAACCTCTTTGCTAGGATTTGGATAGAAATTGCATTAAAACTATTGATCAATTTGGGGAGAACTGGCAGCTTTTCTAGGTAGAGGCTTTGATCTGTGAATACGGTATCTCTTCATTTATTTACGTTTATTTCTTTCATCAACATTTTCTAATTACCAGTGTATGTGTTGTGTATGTGTTTTGGTTTCGGTTTTTCTTGAGTTGCTGGAGATTGAACCCAGAGCCTCAATTATGCTAGGTAAGAACTCTACCACTGAGCTATACCCCAATCCTCTACATACATGTTTTTGAAGTTTATAACTAAGTACTTAAATTTCTTTGGATTGATTGTAAATGGCATTATAAAAATTTTTCGGTTTCTGCATGTTTATTGTTAGTATACAGAAATGCGTTTTTATGACTTGATGTCATAACCTGTGACCTTGTTCAACCTATTAGTTCTAGTGTTTTCATAGATCCTGGAAGTTTTCTATGTAGTAAATTGCTATTAGCAAATAGGGACAGATTTACTTATTGTTTTACAACCTGTATGCCCATTTATTTTTAGTTTTATTTGTTTATTTATTTGCCTAATTGCCCTGGCTAAAACTTCCAACACAACATTGAATGAAAGTGTCAAGAGCAGACACCCTTGTCTTGTCCCTACTCTTAAGGGGAAAGCATCCAATTTGTCACATCAAATGCTATGTTAATTTTAATGTTAAATTTAATGTTGGCTATCATTTTTGTAGATGCTCTTTATCAAGCTGAGGCAGTGGTCTTCTGTTCTTAACTTGCCAAGAGTTTGTTTGTGGGTTTGGTGTGTGGATGTTCTGCATCAGTTGAAATGATCGTATGATTTTTCATCTTTAGTCTTTTGATATGATAGATTTCATTAATTTTCAAATATTGAACCAACCTCACACTTTAAATCAATTCCTGTCCATTATGGTGTACAATTCTTTTTATACAGTGTTTGATTGAATTACTGATATATTGTTGAAAGTTTGGGGGTTTTTTGTTTTTTTTTTTTTACTTTTTTGCAGTACTAGACCCAAACCCAAGGCCTCACACATGCCAGGCAAGTGATTTACCACTGAGCTACACCCCCCAGCTCAACATTTGTTGAGGATTTTTGTGTCTGAGTTCATGAGAGGTAATTAGATTGTAGTTTTCTTTTCTTTCTTTTTCTCGCTCCCTCTCTTTTTTTGTACTGTCATTGTTTAGTTTGGGTTTCACAGTGACACTGACCTCATGAAATGAGTTGGGAAGGGTTCCCTCCTATTTTCTGAAAGAGATTGTATAAGACTAATACAAATTCGTCTTCAAACAGTTGATAAAATTTTCCAGTAAAGACAACTGGGCTGGGGATTTCATTTTCAGGAGGCTTTTCATTACAAACTTAACTTGCTTCATGGTGATAGGATTATTCGAGGTGCCTATTTTATGTTGGTGGATTTTTTTATATAGTGATATTAGAGAAATTGGTCTTTTTTTCTAAGTTGTCAAATTTGTGAGTTAAATTATCAAATTTGTCAAAATTGTTCACAGTATTTCCTTATTATCCTTTTAATGGCTGTAGGATCTGTAATATTTCCTATCTCATTTCTGATATTAGTGATTTATTCTATTTTATCTTATATTTTATGTTATTATGACAAGAACCCTTAGCATGAGCTCTTTCTTTTTCTTTTCTTTTCTTTTTTTTTTTTAAAAAGAGAGGGACAATGAGAAAAAGAGAATCAATTTTATTGAGTTTTTCATGTGGCTGTCGTTGCCCCGACACTTCATTGTGTACGTGGTGCCAGGGTTTGAACCTGCGTCCCAGCGCATGCCAGGCAAGCGCCAGAACCCTCCAGCCCCATGCACGGGATCTTTCAACTCTCCATTTCTCCCTCTCCCACTCCCTACCCTTGGGAAACTGCTTCTGTGAGTTTGCGTGTTTTGTTGCCTCTGTGCTTTTGACCATCTCAGCTACCGCGTGTAAGAGGAGTCACAGAGTGTCAGATGATCTGGGCTGGCTCGCTTCACTTGGTGTGATGTCCTCAGGGTTCACCCATTGCCCCACATACTACATGACTTCTTCCTTTTTTTTTTTTTTTCCTTTTCCAGTACTGATAATTGAACCTTTAACCCAGGAACACTACATGTGTGTGTGCTCATGCAGACAGACATGCACACTCACATGTGTATTCACGTATGCAATTTTTTTATTGAGAAATTTATTTGTTGAATAATCATACAAGTTTTTAATGAAATAATATGTATATAGATTCTGAAGATCAGATTTACCACCAAGAGTGCCCCCCCCAATTACCCACCCTTATCCCTCCCCACCCCTCCCCAAAACATCTCTAGGTTGTATAACATTACACCTTATCTGGATTCAACACATGATAATAGACCTCCTTTCTCAATTTTAAGAAATCTATTTCAAAAACAACAACAACAAAAAAGAAATCTGTTGATCTCTGTGGCTCCTAAAGGTTTTTTTACATCTTCTCTTTTATGAGCAGTGCTGCAGTGGTTTTGGAAGTGCTAGGAGCTCTCCAGGATCCTGATTTCAGTTCTTTGGGATAAATATCCAGAAGTGGGTTGTAAGATCACATGGTTGTTCTGTTTTGAACTTTTTGAGGACAGTGTGTGTCACTGTCTCTTTATTTTCTTCAATCTTGCTAGAGGTTTATCAAGTTTATTGATTTTTTTCCCCCACGAAGGATCAGTTTTTAGCTGTATTTTTCCTCTCTTTTTCTTCGGTGTTCAGTTTTATGGATTTCTGCTCTTACTTTGCACTCTCCTTCCCCCTGTTTACCTCGGGTTGATTTGCTCTTCTTTCTGGGTAGAAGCAGATGACTGACACCTTCTGTGTTCCTGTATGCACTTAGTACTGTACATTGTCCTTGTAGCACAGCTTTACTTGCTTTCCACAAATTTTGATATGCTGTATTAATCATTTTCTTTTTTGTTGTTTTTTTTTTACTTTATAAAATTTTATTTGAAAATAAAATTTTTATTCGTTAAATATGGGCTTATAGTTAGGAGGAAATCATTATCAAACAAATAAGAACAAATGTATATTCACAGAGCAAACCAAGGCTGATGCCATTCCATGGTTCCCCCCTCGGGTTCCCTATGGTTCTGTGTTTCTCCCTATTAAACCCCTGTGTTAAAGGGACTTCTCATGGAAGTCGAAGGTTCCCCTCTGAGTTGATTGCCCCATACTCCCTCCTTCTGGTCTCCTTGATAACCTTGCTATTCCCTCCCACCCTCCCTGCCCCCTTCCCTACGTCTCCCAGCATCCCAGGCAAGCTTCCCCCTGTTCGTGTAAAAATTCATACATGTTGAGGTTATTATTAGGTTAGCCATCTTATCATACTGTTTCTGGTTGTATTCTAGCTTCCACAAATGAGAGAAAAAATTTGGCCCTTGAGTCTCTGAGTTTGGGATATTTCACTCAGCATAATTTTTTCCATCTCCATCAATTTGGCTGCAAATGCTATAATATCATTTTCTCTACTAACTGAGTAGTATTCCATTGTATATATGTACCAAAGTTTTTGAATCCACTCATCCAGTGAGGGGCATCTGGGTTGGTTCCATAATTTAGCAATAGGAAATTGAGCTGCTATAAACATTGATGAAGCTGTATCTGTATTAATCATTTTCATTGGGTCTATGTGTGTTTTTTAATTTCCTTTGACTCCTTTAACTCATGTGTTATTTAGAAATGGGTTAATTTATAAATGTTTTCAGGTTTCCCTCTTGTCTTTCTGTTAATTCATTTCCGTTTGATTTCCTTATCATGGGAAGACATAGTCTCTGGGATTCCTGTTGGTGTAGATTGGTTGGAGTTTGTTTTCTGTCTGAGGTTAGGGTGTATCTTGGTGAATGATCCCTGACAGTTGATAAGAGCCTGCGTTCTGCTATAGTTGGAAGGAGTGTTCTATAAATATCAATTAGATCCTTGTGGTTGATAGTACTGTTTAGTTCTCTGATATTTGATAATTTTTTGTCTGGGATTCTATCAGTTGCTGAGAATGGGATGCTAAATTTCCCAAGTATAACTGTAGATTTTTCTACTTCTCCTTTTAGCTCAATCCATTTTTTATTTGTGTATTTCAAAGCTATGTTTGAGGCACACACCTTCAAGATTACTATGTCTTCTTGGTGACTGATCCTTTTGTCACTATGTGCCATCTTTCATTGTCCCGAGTAGTTTTCTTTTCCCTGAATTCTACTCTGACATTTGTATAACTGTTTGTGCTTTTTCAGGTTCACGTTTGCCTGCTACATTTCTTTCCAATGCTTTTACTTTCCTCCTTCTCGTGGTGCTGTGTTTGCACTGAGTTTCTCACACTGCGCATATTGTTTTATCATGTGTTTATCCACTCTGCCAATCCCTGCCTTTTTTTTACAATTATATATATATATTCTGAAAATTAGATTTGCCCCCTAGAGCCCCCACTAATAACCCACCCTCCTCCCTCTTTCCCAATACATCTCTACGAATGCCTTAGGTTGTATGTCACTACACCTTTTCAGGGTTTAATACAGGAGAGTTGACCTCCTTTCACAATGGTCAGGGTCTAGCTCCAGCCTCCACAGATGAGTGAAGACATTCGACCCTTGGTTCTCTGGGTTAGGCTGATTTCACTCAGCATGATTTCTTCCATAGCCATCCATTTACCTTCAAAGGCTGCAATGTTGTTGTTTCTAATTGCTGAGCAGAATTCCATGGTATATGTGTTCCACAGTTTTGGAGGGGCATCTGGGTTGTTTGCTTTACAATCTTGGTCAGTTCCATCTGATTCATCTCAGTGAATTGGCATGAGCTGAAGGTCTTTGCACATTCAAGTTATGGTTTTCCTGGTTCTTAATATGACAAGTGTTTTTTAAAAAATTTCTTTTCATTATTTATCCTGAATATTATGGATATAATTTTTGCAACTATCGATCCATTCTCCATGTTTTATTTCACCAGGCAGTCATCTGTTTTTAGGTTTAGTGTGTGGCCCTCCACTTCATGGTGGTTCAATGGGCATTTAGTTTCCAAGTCTTCTTTTCAGTGCTATTTGGGTCTTCTTCATTCTTCTGGCTTCAGCTTCCCCCTGGATCCCTGCTGGTGCCGTCAGTTAAGGTGGATGTCACTTCCCTGGTCCTTCCCACTGTCAGTAGTAGAGGGTGAGATGGTGGCTTCCAAGATAAAGAGCATTTCCCCTGGTGTCACACTCCATCTCTGATAGTGCCCCTGGGAAAGGACGCACCTCCCTGCACCACCATCTGCTGCCGGTGAAGAGCTGGGGCTCAGGGTCTGGGTGGCTGTCTGTTGCTGAGTAGAGGCAGGCACCCTGGGCCAGGTTCACCTTCTGCTGATGGGTGAAAGGCTAGGAGATGCTGGCCTGAATTGTCTTTTGCCAGTGAATAGATGGCCAGGGAACACCAGCTTGAGGTGGTTCTCTGCTGCCCATTTGAAGACCAGGAAACATCATGCCTTCAGGCACAGCTAGGGTTGTAGAGGGGTATGTGCCTGCTGTCATCTGATGCCCAGCTCCCATGGTTGCCGCTTCTGCAGCGGACGGCTCCTGCAGCTGCCGCTGGAATGTGGGTTTCTCGGCGAAGACGCTGCCGTACTTCTCCTTCCTACATCCTGGGATGAAAGAGAACACACAGGTTTTTTTTTAACCCCTGTTTTTAGTGTGCCTGTTGGTGGTTCAGGGATTCATTGGGACATGAAGATAAAGCAAAACCCCAGGGGAGTGGACAAGGTATCTATGTCCTGAGGCTCCTAGCCAGCCCACCTCTTTCTGCAATTCAGAACTCTTCTGATTGTCTGCTGAACTATTTCCAGGTTATTGAATTAAATTTAGAGGGGAGGAACAGGGAGATATAAGTCAGCTTGTCATGGGACCAGAAACTTACGTGCATTTTTTAAAAATCTTATTCAGGAGTTGTGTACAATCACAAATGCATATGTTATGATATGCCCCTGATCCTAGTCCAGAATCACTCCCACATCACCCACACCCCAGTCTCTTGACTCTTCTAGATTCCCCCATAATGGATATAAATATGTATGCGTGTGCATTTTCCAGAATTCAGTGATTGCGTAATATTGTTTGGCTTCTCAGGGCAGTAAGGAAGGAGTAAGCTACATTGTTGGTTCTCTCCCTAGATCCCTCCCCATCATCCCTCGCTCTCCCCTCCCTCCCTTCTCTTCCTATGTGGAAGAGGAATATTGATTAATTAACCCTAAACAATCCTGACTATAAATGAGGTTCTGGTAGTGTAGCTGTTGCTTCAGGATTTTGTGGAATCTGGGTCACCATTATGAATATCTTCTAGCCAAAATAACTATATTAAAAGAAATATATACAGAGGAAAAGGTGAAGTGTGGAGTTGGTGGGGGGGTGTTTGGGTTGGTTTTCTTTTTCTTTTCTTTAACAGCATAGAAAATGATGGATTTACCAAACATTTTTCTTGTCCAAAGATTTCCCCATAATTTGATCAAATTTTAGTATGAAAAACCTGGGGTCCCTCAGGTCTCTCAATTCTTCAAATTCAGCTAGAGTAGCCTGACCAGCGCGGTGTGTCTCATAGCAGGCCAGGGGGCTCCCAGGTCCTTCCAGGGTCAGTTTCCATGTAGGAAAGGAGGAGCTAGAGTTGAATATGTGATGATTAGCGGGTAGAATCCATGAGTCGGTAATATCAATCCATTTAGTGTTTTTCTCAGTTTTGTAAAATTAGAGCTCAGTTTTTTAAAATCTTCACTTTCCATTTTCTGGTTATATACATTAGTTCAGATGAGAATTTAGTGTACTTTTGGGTGATTTTAAATGGTTGATTTAAATAAAGGAACCATTTTAAGCTGATTACATGAGCTAATTCTACCACCTACCCACACGATTGCATAAGAGAGGATGCATACAGTTCTGTTTTTGGATAATTATGTCATCAAGCTGTTGGGATGACTAATTGACCTAATGGAAGCATAGTTTCTTTCTGTGTGCCCTAAAGAAGGAATGCACCAAAAAATAAAATAAATAAATAAAATGAAATCAGCTTAGTCTTCATTTATCTAGAACTATATGCTTAAAAAAGAAAAAAAAAAGTGCTACTGAGGTGTTGGTTGGCCTGCAAACAGAGGTTAAGGTTTTCTGTAATGACACTTTAAAAAATGTGACTAATTTTTTTTTCCTCAGTTTTGAGGATTGAACCCAGGGACAATTAACGACTGAGGCACATCGCCAGCCCTATTTTTTTTTTTTTTCTTTTTTGGAGATAGGGAATTGTTAAATTGCTGAGGCTAGCCTTGAACTTGGGATCCTTTGCCCTCAGCTTCCTTTGTTGCTGGGATTACAGGCACATGCCACTGTGCCCTTCTGTGACTTAATTTTTTTTGTGTGTGTGTGTTGTTACTTTTTTAATAGAGACCACATCACTTCATCTGTTATAGTGAATGATAGATGAGGCAATAATTCAAGAGGGCACCAGAAAGCTTCTTCACCACAAAATGACAGAAAGGAGAAGCACCTTCACCACTCAAGTCTTTGGTTAATTTTTTTCTTCTATCTCTGTTCTCTCATCCACATCAACTTTCTGCTTCCAGAATGGACTCTGCCTTCAGATTTTATATTGGTTAGGATGCTAGTCTATCAGCTTGCCTAAATTGTTCCTAAATTAGCTGAGGAACCTAGACAAGTCTTCCTTGATTTCAGCTTCATCCCAAGGCCCATGGATGTTTTCTTTAAAAAGCTGCAGGCGAATGAGGTAGAAAGGGCAGAGACATGAGATGGAAACCAGTAGAAGGGCAAAAGAACAGCTCCCACAGCACTAATGGACAGCAGACCTCCCAAGGCTGAAAATGCAAAAAGCACTGTGACCCCCACATAGCTGCGGGGAGTACACGCCTTCAGCTTCTTCTGTAACATGGGCCACAGTGCAAAAATCTGGATGGCAAATGTCACCATGATGAAGGCATGAAGGGACCGGGGAAGACGTGAGGCCAGGCAGACAGAAGCAAAGATGGCCATGTTCAAGGACAGTGTGCTGGATACAATGGCGGCATTGGCCCCATAGACAAAGAAGATGAGATGGCCCAACAGCATGAAGACTGACATGGCATAGATGGTGTCTGTGCTGACAGACTCGGTCAGGGTCTTCAGCACCGGTGAAAAACCGTAAGTGAAACTAATGAACACCATGGCGCTCTTCAGGTCAGCCCACCTGGTCCGCCCACTCTTCTTCCGCCCTTCACCTCCATCAATGAGATCCAACAAAATGTAACCAATCAATGAAGATGCCAAGCCAGTCGGGAGCCAGAAGACCCTCGTCCATATACCACCAGATGACCACAAAAACACAGACACTGCACAGCTGTTGTATCACCACACTGGACTCAAATACCACAGCCCAATATTGGTATTTCCGGGCGTAGATGTTTTTCCGGAGCTCTTCCAGGAATCGCCGGTCCACGTAGTTACCAGGGAAGGGCTGCCGTTCATACAAGACCTTCTGCCACTTGGTCTCCGTGGTGTTAGTTACAGGTTGGGCACACATCATCTTATCCTTTTCCTTCAAATCAGGCCAGTTCAGTCTCCCGCGAAGAAGTCCATGTGGTTCCCGTTCTTTACAAAGTTTTGAAATAAGACTTCTCTGGAAATTCCATGCTGTTATCTATTGACCTTTCCTTGCTTTCAAAGGCAGCAACCCAGGCTAGGCCCCCAATAGGTGAGTTTGTTCTCTGAGGCAGGACAACACAGCCAAATTCCTTCTTTCTTCCACGGAGACCACGAAGGTTTCGCTTCGCAAGCCAGACACCCCGGGGCCGCCCTCACCGCAGCGGGCCGAGCGGTCCGCAGGGCCGCGCAGGGGTGGGAAGGGGTGTCCCCGGGGGCGCCCCGCTCACCTCCGGGCCTCCCCGCCCGCCGCCGTCCCTTACCCCGCCTCGGGCCCGGGGGCACGGCGGGGCAGAAGGAGGCCCGGAAACACTGACGCCCGCTCGGAACCCACCTGCCCGGGACCGTGACTTAATTTTTTGAGCAGAAAAAGAGAATTCTACAGGTAGGTTTATTGATGAAAGGGGAGATGTGAGAGAATAGTGTCTGAGGAAAGATAACTGTGTTTATAACCACAGTATGAGAAAATAAAGTGTCATATAAAGAAAACGGAAGGCTGAATAATGGGTGTGGGTGAGAGCAAGAAGGAAATCTGTAAAGAAAACTATCTCTGGCTCTTACAAAATAAGTAATTAAGGAGAATGGGAGCGGGGAAGGAAAAGGGGTTCACGAACTGAAATCATTTTCCACGCACGCAGGAGAGTAGCGGGATGAACACTTTCTGCATGACTATAAAGCTCTAATAAAGAAGGAAGCACTTAGTGTAAATACCAGAAATTCTTCCTGATTTATTTTTTATCTTATCCTTAGATTTCATAGGTTTTAAACATATATTTATTCGTGGGCTGGAGCAGTGGCGTAGCTTTTGGAGCGTTTGCCTGGCGTGCGCAAGGACCCAGGTTCAGACCACAGCACCACGTACACAACTGACTCTTGGAGCAATGACGGCCACATGAAAAACTAAATAAAAATATTGTTTCTCTTTTTCTCACTCTCTCTCACTGTCCCTATCTCTTTATAAGAAAAAGAAAGTACATTATACTTCATTCTAAAGGAAATGGAATTGAATTCCAGGTTCTATTTATATTCTCTACTAATTGCTCTTTTAGAAAATACCAATCATAGTACAGCATGTTGAAGAATGCCCCCCTTTTATAGGAAAGGAGGCTACAGACCTTTGTGTACCGTGTCTAGACCTTTGTGTTACTTGTTTTCCTCTTGATTGTCTTTGGTAGGTGGCAGCTCGCGTAGAGATCAATCCCGTCTTCTTGTTCTTCATACCAGAGGAAGCAGATGTTTCTCATCTTCAGGAGGTCTGTGACCCTTTCAGACTTAGGAGCCTCCTGAGATGAATGGGTATCCTGCAGCCAAGGCTCAGTGCCCACCAAGACTGCTCTCTGCTCCTTTCAGGCTGCTTTTTCTCCCTTTTTTACCTTCTTTCTTTTTTTCTTTTTCCTTTTCTCTTCCCCTCTTTCCTTTTTTGAACTTTTTTAAAATCTTCGTTTCCTTTTCTGCTTTTCTTATCAATTAGCCCACTTAAAATTTAAGTAGCAGCTGTTGTTTTTGTAATTCAAAGGCGCTGCCAGGCAGGGCACTTCCTCTTTGTGGTAGTTTCCCCTTTGCCCAACTCACAACTGGGCCCTGAGAGCCACACACACTGACAGGCATCTTAACCGTCTGCAGAGGGCTGGCGCCTGAAGTATGACAGTGTAGTTCCGGTCAAGAATCCTAACACTACCTGGAAACACACAAAGCTGCTTCGGCTCATTTATTCATTAATTATTGCTAATAGATTAATGAAAGCAAAAAAATTGTATATATTAATGGGGTACACTGTGATAAGGTATATTTGAAAGTTCACTTAGAAATGAGACACTTGGGGCTGGAGCGGTAGCTCAGAGGTTACTGCAATTGCCTGGCATACCTGAGGACGTGGGTTCGAACCCCAGCACCACGTACCAGCAAAGCATCAGAGCCACGAAAGCCACATGAAAAACTAAATAAAATTGATTCTCTCTCTCTCTCACTGTCCCTCTCTTTCTTTAAAAAAATTTTTTAAAAAAGACACTTTTTTCTACCATCAGTAGATCTATTTAATGTCAAAATGTATAAAAATATATACCACTGATTTTTATAGGCAGAAGTGGATAAACACTTTTCTGACCTCACTCTCTAATATTCCCTAAGCAAACCACTCTAAAACAATTTTATTCTTGGTCAAATAATAATCTTTACATTTGATTATCATCTTTACATTTATTTTCTTCTGTTCTTTTGACTTTTTATAATGAAGGTTTTGTTTCATTTTGTTTTCCCTCCTGGCTTCTCTAGATAGAAGTAATTTGTTAAAAAAAAAAAAAAAAAAGAAAGAAAAAGAAAAAGACAGGAAATGAGAGTTGAGTTCAGATTTTATTTTGGGACTTTTGTAATTGTCTTTTAGAAAACACAGACCATTGAATGCCTAATTGCCAATATCCAAATATTTTTCTGTATTGTTGTCAACCCAGAGTTTTGACATAGTGCCAATAGCTGATATTGTATTGTCATTCTTCTGTCATTAATCAAGACAGATAAAAGCAAATACCCTATTGATCTACCTTGTGTTTCTGGTTAGCCACATACCGGAGTTCCACTTTTAAGTCTGAAGTAGTTGAATGCAGAAACTTATGCAGATCTTTATTGTTTTTACCAGTACCGCTTCAGAGAACACATCATGAATCCCTGTATGAAATGTCAAAATTAAGGGACTATTTGTATTCCTATGCCCCTTGATTTTTGTTTTACTTTGCAGTAGTTAGTTGAGTGTTACTTCCCATTTTTAGAGGACGGGGCAAATGACCGTCCTGTAAAGTTGTAACTAGCAAGCTTTATGTCTTTTTTTTTTTTTTTTTTTTTTTTTTTTTGACGTGGGAATCTTCTTGCTTAGTTTCCCAAGCCGACTTTGAACTCGTGAATCTCTTGCTTCAGCCACCCTAGTAGCCGGAATTATAGATAGGTGCACCATTCCTAATTCAAGTTTTATGTCTTAATATAAAAGTCTTATTCCTCCACTCCCTATAAGTATGGAGCATAGAGAAAATGACTCGTGATATTCAATACAGTCTTATTGCTCACATGGTTCTAGCATATGTTTAACATTAATCTTAATAAATTATTCCTTTTTATTATTTTCTTGGTTTTATATTTCCTAATTATACTCTGAAATAAATATTTGTGTGTGTCTGTGTGTTGCTGGATTTTAAAAACTGAGAATAAATTTGAATTGCCTTGGAATCCAGGTTGGAGGACACAGAATCCTGGTGTTTCTACATCAATTCTGGAGAAACTAATGCAACTTCCAGTAGTCAAATCACCATTCCTACCAGAAGCAGCCATTACATATCACACAGTGTTTGAAGTTTCAAGGTCCAAATATCTATATTGTGTACTTTAGCCTGTCGATTGTGTTTATTACTCATGAGCTGTTTCTGGCCTTTGCATTAACTGCCCTCCTGCCTCAAATACTTGGTGTCTCTGAGACTTCTTACCTCCTCTCTTAAGAGACTGGTTAAATATCTTTTATGAGTGCTACACTGTTCGGTTACTGCCTGTATTTCAGGCTTGCTTTCTCACTAGATATAATCTCTTTGGGGACAAGACCTTAGCATGTTTGTGATTATTATCTTTGCTCCTTGGCCTGAAGCCTCGCACATCGTAGATATTTAAGTATTTTTGGAAGGAATGGATAAAATTACAGGAAAAATAATTACTTAATTTCATATTTCTTTCTAATTTAAAAGCCATTATAAATCCCTGATGCCAAAATATCCACTTGTTATCTTGATTAACACTATACTTTATACAAGCAGAAGGTTTCATTTATTTGGTTACATTTTGAATTTGGGACTAGCAAAATTGATTCTTTAGTAAGAAACCTCTAGTTCCCCCTTGGAGAAAAAAATTGTAACTCATCTACCTAGAGGAGATAATTCGCATCACATGTTATTCATTAACATAAATTTCTGAAATACTTGGACTTTGAAAAAATTAGATGCAGAGAATTCTGTTCTCTGGTTGTAGAGCTTTGAACTTGAGTGGGGAATAGGGTTCTGTGCTCCCTTTCCACGTAAGTAAAGTTTACATTAAATAAATGTGTTTCTTCTGTAGCCCGCAAGCTGCCTGAGAGTAGGCTTTGTGTCTGTTGTGTTTCTGTTTACTGCCTAGCACAGACTCTGGTTATTTTAAGAACCCAATATGTATAAATTCCTGAAGAGGAAATAGTAGAGTGGAGATCTTTGATCTGCGTGTGCACTGTGCGTGGTAGGAAGCATTCACAGCCAATTGCAAGATGGAAGTTACTGTCTGCGTATCAAATGCATTCTGAAAATGAGTAAAAATATCCTATTGGGATTAGGAAAATCATAATTTTGGGGGTTAGTTTTCCATAATAATGTCACTCAGTTAAAGTGAGTCTAAAATTAATCCATAGAGCAAATGGACTTTTCAAATTTAATCTGGCAAAAGGAATTGAGAAAGATAGTGTCTGTGGCCTCTAAGTAGATCTTCATTCAAGACGACAGAGGATAGAAACTTTAAGTGCCAATAATCCTGAGGCTTATTTGTGAGCGTTATATTTTAAGATTTTTATAGAAGTTCCTCTTCTTCCAGAAAGGAAACTTGAGTTTGAGAACCAGTCTCCAAGGACAGGAGAGTGAATGAACTTAACTCTGTCTTACTCGGCTTGATTTCAGTATTTTGGCAGAAGATCAAAATAGCTTACACATAGCACTTGCATGAATGTTTGAACCTTTTCCTTCACTGTTATTATTTCTCAACACATGTAAGTGTTCTTCTTTCAGAGTGACACATGCTTATGTTATATAAACAAGTGGTTCAGACTTGTTTAGACTTTAGCTTTTATGCTCTGATTAGAAAGTTAAGAAATTGGACTTTCTCTAGTCCTGGTTCCCAGCCATTTCAGAACATCAGCTTCTCCATCCGTAAAATTGGGATAATAGTGACAACATCTTGGGATTCTTGGGGGAATTAATTGATATCATGTACGTAAAACCTCTAACACAAAGTGAGTGTGCTCTAAATGATGCTGAGAGGGTGGAGTCAGCAATGATTTTTATTATTAAAACCAGATGCAGGGACTGAGTTACGTATTTGGCTTGCTTGCTTGTTTTTGATCACTGTGATTCCAAATTAGTCCAAACATGTCTTTTAAATAAGAAATACTATTAGGTAATATTTTACAGTAATTACAGTTATCAGTTTAGTCTGATATTGCATGTATATGTCAGCAAGTTACAGATCAATATTATAGTATGACTTCATTGTGTAATGTAAGGCAGTCATTATATAGTTATAAAAAAATTATTGAAGAATGATCAATGATTTCTTAGGAGTAATACCTCTGAGAAGTGGTAATGAGAAGGCCAAATGAGAGGGAAACTTCTCTCATTGCACCCCCATCATAGCACTGGTATATTAGTGAATGTGTATTACTTTTTTTTTTCTAAAAAGAGAGGCACAAAGAGAGAGAGAGAATCAGTTTTATTTAAGTTCTCATGTGGCTTTCGTTGCTCCAACACATGCTGGGTTTTGAACCCATGTCCTCATGCATGCCAAGCAACTGCTATAACCGCTGAGCCACTGCTCCAGCCCTGATGTGTATTACTTTATAATTTAAAAAAAAAAGACCATTGCATGTTTTTAGCTACAACTGATATAGTGAAGGTTGTAAATGGAACTAAAAGCTGCCTAATATATCGGCAAAATCCAAGAGTAAGAATTTTTATTATTACTAGTAAGTAGAATTATATCCGTGAGCATAAAAATGAAGTAATATAGACAGGTCACTGTTAAAATAGTAATGTATTATTCCACAGTAGCTGACAACAATGCTGGATACCTTCAAAGTGTATCTTTGAAAGTTTTAAGAGTACGGACAGCCCTTCATACGTACGGTTTCCAAATCCGTAGATTCAACCAACCACAGATGTAAACGTTTCAGAACCTACAGATGTGGAGGACCATCTTTAAGGGACAGCAGTAGTCACAGGTTTGATATCCACGGCAGCTCCTCAAGCCAGTCCTCCATGGATACCAAGGGATGATGAGATAACTATAGTTTCTTCTCTGTTCAAAAAGGAAAGCAAACAGGCTGGAGCGGTGGCTCAGTGGTTCTGGCGCTTGCCTGGCATGCGCAACTATACAAGTTCAAACCCCAGCACCATGTACACAACGAAGTGTTGGAGCAACAAAAGCCATGTGAAAACCTAAATGAAATTGATATTCTCTCTTTCTCTCTCTCTCTCTCTCTCTCTCACTGTCCTTCTCTTTCTGAATGAATACATAAAGGACAAGAAAAGCAAATGGCACAGAAAGCTTGAAAGTAAGATTCCTCTATGGTTACACCACCCCTGGAGTTTGTTTATTGCTAGTGATTCTGTGTGTTCTTTAAGTGAACCTCTTCCTGTGGAAATGCATACACTCACATGCAATTATATGCGTATCATTTCATTTCTTTTTTGGCTTTGCAGGGGATTGAAACCAGATCCTTGCACGTGCTAAGCATGCACTCTACCACTGAGCTGCGTCCCTAGCCCCACATATCATTTCTTAAATAAAAATGGGCTTTTGATTTATGCACTGTTCTGCAACGTGCTTGTGCATTTAGTCTGTTTATATACGGTCATCAGTTGTACCCCTTTTTCAGCCTCTAAATTGCTGTACCATGCTTCAATCCGTGTTAGTGAAGGGCAAGTCCTCTGCTTTGCTTTGCTGCACTGTAATTTCTTAAGCACTCTTCTTTCTGCACTTTTGTGTTTCAGTGAGTGAAATACAATAGAAGTGGAATTGCTAGATGAAAAGGCGTCTGTGGAAGTGTTGATAGGCAGTGGCATTTTGCTAATGCCACATGGGGGATGGTGTGATTTAATTTACATTTTTTATTGTTGCTGTGGTTGAAAATCATTTTACCTGTTTACCATTCATTTATAGTTTTATAAATGGGATATTTCCCTTCTTTAGCTGTTTTCATTCCTTTTTTCACTTTTTTGATCCATAAATACTCTTTATATATTTTAGATAGTTTTTAGTTAAAAAGCAAATATTTTTTCCATTTGTGTTTCTCTTAATAGTTTTTTTTGTTTTTGTTTTTGTTTTGTTTTTTTTTAGAGGGACAGAAAGAGAATCAGTTTTATTCCATTGCTTCCGTTGCTCCGACACTCAGTCATGTGCATGGTGCTGAGGTTTGAACCCAACGTCCTTGCACATGCCAGACAAGTGCCTTAACCACTGAGCCACCACTCCAGCCCCTCTTAATAGTGTTTTATACAAAAGAATAATTTTAATGTAATGTTATTTTGATCAAATTATACATATCCATAATTTAAAAAGTCAAAATTTTCTTCAAAGTTCATAATGAAAAATCGCTATCTCCAACCTCACATCTCTACTCCCATTCCAAGTCCTGCTTCCCTATGGCAACCACTTTAAAGTTTTACAGATGAATTGAGTTTTTTTCTGTTTTTCTAAGCAGCATGTTTGCACTGCTATCTAAATATTTCAATTTTAGATTAAAAACAAGACTTTACCTTTCTTGCATACACACCACACATTCTACCCCCATCTTCCAGAAATAGCTGTATCATCATTTTTGGTTAGCTCAGCAGACAGTGCTTACATCTTTATGATATCCATGTTATTCACAGCTGTGGCTAAGTTCACCGTCTCTCAGTAACATTTTGTTTTCCCTAGAGTAACTAATTGCTTCATTTCTTCTATTAATTTGCATAATTCTGATCATCTATCCCACAATTAAAAGTGTCCTTTCAGTATGTTCACATCCATCAGGTAATCTGTCATCTTAATCTTTTTCTTAACCTCCCTACAGGATCCCTGCGTTCTCCCACCACAAGCACAGTGAGATACCGCTTCATGCACACATCCATATGCTATGATGCACATACACATCGCTTCTTAAATAAAAGCGGGGTCTGGAGCAGTGGCTCAGTGGTTACAGTGCTTGCCTGGCACGCGCAAGGACGCAGGTTCGAACCCCAGCATCTCGTACACAACAAAGTATGGAACAATGAAAGCCGCATGAAAACTAAATAAAATTGATTCTCTCTCACTTTAAAAAAAAATAATAAAAGTGGAGCTTTTGTCCTGTGTACTCTTCTCCAAAACGCTTTTTTCACTTCATACGTTCATTTAAGATTAGCGCATATGTGTTTATTCTTTTGAACCACTGAGCTGTTATTGTCTGGGCCTCTGTTACACAGGTATTATCCTGATTATCTCCCCCCAGCAGCATCCTGGAGGTTTACAGTTTTTGCAGCAAAATTAGTAAGTGTGTGTTTTTTTAGTTTCCCTATTTTGTGTCATATTTAAAATTTGAGATTATAAAAATATTCACCAGCTTTTCCATTTTCTAATTTTCTATATTAAAAAACTAAATTATTTTGATATAAAGAATGAGATTGGAGGTTTCTTTTTTAAAAAAGAAAAAACTTTGACTCGTCTGTTTCTAGATTTTTTTTTACTTTGACAAGTCCTGTGTCATTTTATTGAATAAGTAGTTTATCTTTCTACATTGATTTGAAATGCAGCCTACATCATATATTAGATATCCATCTGAATTTAGTTGTTTGTGAGAACTCCTCCATTCTGTTTCATTGATCTATTCTGGGTCCAGATCTCAATACTTGATTTGCTATGGTTTTACAAGTGATTTTAATACTGATAGAACAATTTTCTTCATGACTTTTTCCCCCACCCCAACCCCTGAAATTCCCTGGCTATTTATTCAACATTTGTGCTTCTAGATCAGGAGTTGGAAATCTTTGAACCCTCAGATCAATTCTGCCTATTTTTAATAACCTGGAAGCTAAAAATTATTCTTAAATTTTTTACTGGTTTTGGGGAAAAGGAGATTTTTTTTAAGAGAGAGGGACAGTGAGAGAGAGAGAGAATCAGTTTTATTTAGTTCTTCACGTGGCCTCAGTTGCTCCAACACTTCGTTGTATACATGGCACTAGGGTTTGAACTCATATACTCGCCCATGCCAGGCAAGCACCTTAACCACTGAGCTACCACTCCAGCCCCTGGAGATATTTCTTGACATGGAAAAATTATATGAAATTCAGATTTCACTGTGTATAAGTAAAGTTTCATTCAAACGTATGCTTATTTGTTAGGTATTATCTGTGACTGCTTTCTTGTTGCAAGACGCAGTTGAGCAGTGACATCAGGCTGTATTGCCCACGAAGCCTAAAATATAATAGAAACTTCACAGAAAAGTTGACCCCTGTTCTAGACCAAATTTTTAATAGTTTAAAAGGAATTTTATTTGAATATCAGGTAATGTATAGATTGATGTAAAGAGAAATACTCTTTTCAATCCTGTCATCATCAAAGAACAAAATAGGACTTTGATTTATTCAAATTTTCTGTTATATCCATTAGTAGTATTTTATCATTACCTTCCATCTAGTTCTCTATACTCATTCTATTAAATCTGTTCCTGGATTTTTTAAATTGGGTGTTAGACTGGATTCTTAGACTGCACTAACTGTTAAATGATCCCAATAGAAGTAGTTAGTGCACTCATTATGGGCTCTTTTCTTTTGCCCTATTTTCTTCATATGTAGTTAATTTATGCAATTCTTTAAAAATAAAATATACTCATGAAACTGAAAACATATCATATTTTTTATTACCATCTGAATCAGATCAATGAAAAAATTTTAAAAAATGGAAATTATATGCCAGACATAAATTTAAGTGAGGATAGAAAAAATTACTTTCCTGGAATTTTAGTTTATCATTTTTTAGATATCTTGTTGGTTGTTGCAGCATGTATTTTAATTATGGGTCAAAGGCAAAATGACTCACTTCTTATTCAAAATTATTAAGTATATATTTGCATATTTTAAAATATTAAACAGTACTGTCATGCACAATATTGAAAGGAAATGAACTCAATCAAAATAAAAATTGCCAGTCATGCTAACCTTTGCCCCAACATGCAGCCACTGTAAACTGCTTGCTATATTCTTTTAGATTTTCCTTGAACTTTCCTAAAGTTGTTCATATTATTAATGTCACTTGAGAATATAATCATATTACAAGTATTACATATGCATACTACCTTTTCATATCACTTATTAATACTTTAGTAGAACATTCTTATAAGTATGCTTCTGGTTGTATTAGCTGCACAGTAATCAAGTGTATAATTCTCCTTATTCCTTTTTTTTAAGAGAGGGACAGTGAGAGAGAGAGAAAGAATCAATTTTTTTATTTAGTTTTTCATGTGGCTTTTGTTGCTCCAAGACTTCATTGTGTATATGGTACTGGAGTTTGAACTCATACTTGCGGATGCCAGGCAAGTGCCCATAACCCCTGAGCCATTGCTCCAGCTCCCTCCTTATTCCTTTTTGATGGACATTTGGGTGGTTACCACATGTTTTCTGTTACAAACCACGCTGTAATTATCATTATAAATAGCAGTGTGATTCATTTTCAATTCATCTTTCTTCATGATCTCTTAGTAACGTAAAGGCCCCTTTGCTTTAGTTTAAGTGACATTATTTATGTAGTTACCAGTATAAAGCAGTATGCTAACCAGAAGTCCTTTTTGGTTTTTGTTTCCTTGATAACAAAATGGTCTCAGTGAGCTTAGAGCCTCTCGTGGTTGGCCAGTATGTACACAATCAATCAAAACTGTTACTAATTATGTAGCTTGCAAAACTATAGTCATGGCTATATGCTGATAAACTTATTTGCCTTGGGCTTCCAACAGATTATGGGGAGATGGGTTGATAAGTATATGAAATAAAGTGCATATTAAACAGTAGCAAATTCTGTTTATTGGTGGGCTTGTGCCAGCTAATATCTCTTTTTTTTATTAGATGGATATAGAGATACAATTAAGGGGGAAACATTATCAAACATTCAAGAACCAATGAATATATACTTAGTTATCCAGGGCTATTGCTATATCATGAATGCCCAGCTTGGGTTCCCCCTGTTGCTGTTTCCCCCAGAAAACTCCTGAGTTAAATGGATATCTCGTGGAGGTCAGAGATCTCCTTCTGAGATGATTCCCCCATATTCCCACCCTCCAGCCTCCTAGGAGTTCTTTCTACTCCCTTCCCCCCGGTTCCCCTCCCTACACCTCCAAGTATCCTAGGGAGTCATCTCCCTGTTGAGTAGAGAATCATATGATTTGAAGTTATTGTTAGCTTAGCCGTCTAACATACTGCTTCCCCATGTATTCTAGCTTCCACAGATGAGAGAAACCATTCGGCCCTTGAGTCTCTGAGATTGGGATACTTCACTTAGCATAATTCTTTCCATCTCCATCCATTTGATATTAAAAGCCATAATATCGTATTCTCTAATGGCTGAGTAGTATTCCATTCTATATATGTACCAAAGTTTTTGTATCCACTCGTCAAGTGAGGGGCATCTGGATTGGTTCCATAATCTAGCTATAGTAAATTGAGCTGCTGTGAACATTGATGAAGCCACATCACTATAATATGCTGATCCTAACTCTTTTGGGAAAATACCCAGGAGTGGGATAGCTGGGTCATAAGGTGGTTCCATCCTTAATTTTTTGAGGAGTCTCCACACTGTTTTCCAGAGTGGCTGAACCAGTTTGCAGTCCCACCAGCAGTGTGACAGTGTTCCTCTTTTCCCACAGCCCCTCCAGCATTTGAATTTTTCATTTTTGCCACTCTAACAGGAGTGAGGTGGTATCTCATTGAAGTTTTGATTTGCATTTCCCTTATAGATAATGATGTAGAGCAATTTCTCATATATTTACGGGTTTTCTGGACTTCCTCTGTTGAGAAGTTTCTTTTAAGATCCGTAGCCCATTTATAGATTGGATTATTTGTGATTTTGGTGTTTCGTTTCTTTAGTTCCTTGTATGTTCTGGATATTAGCCCTCTGTCCGAGGTGTAGCAGGCAAAGGTTTTCTCCCATTCTGTAGGTTCTCTTTTGATGTTCTTGATTAGATCTTTAGCTGTGCAAAAACTTTTTAGTTTAATTGTATCCCATTCGTTTATTCTTGACTTTACTGCTTGAGCCATAGGAGTTTTGTTAAGGAAGACACTGCTGACTCCTATATCCTGTAGTATTGACCCTACTTCTTTTTCTAGTAAATTTAAAGTTGTTGGCTTAATATCCAGGTCTTTCACCCATTTTGATTTCATTTTTGTGCAGGGTGAAAGGTAAGGATCCAGCTTCAGTTGTCTACACATGGCTGTCCAATTTTACCAACACCATTTGTTGAAGAGACTATCTTTCTTCCACACTATTTTTTTGCCCCCTTTATCAAATATGAAATAGTTAAAGATATGGGAATTTGTCTCAGGATCTTCTATTCTGTTCCACTGATCTTCAGTTCTGTTTTGATACCAACACCATGCTGTTTTGCTACTATGGCTCTGTAGTATAATTTCAGGTCAGGGATTGAGATACCCCCTACTTTTTCCTTCCTGTAGAGTAATGTTTTGACTAGTCTGGGTCTCCTGTTATTCCATATGAACTTGAGAATTGCTTTTTCTATATCTGTGAAGAATGCCATAGGTATCTTGATGGGGATTGCATTGAATCTGTATAGGACTTTGGGTAGAATGGCCATTTTTATTATATTGATTCTGCCTAACCATGAGCATGGAATGTTTTTCCATCTACTCAGGTCTTCTGTAATTTCTTTTTTTAGTGTTTGATAGTTTTCTTTGAAGAGGTCCTTAACATCCTTTGTAAGGTATTTCATTTTTTTTGGAGGAGATGGTAAATGGGAGAGATTTCCTGAGTTCTTCTTCTGCGGATTTGTTGCTGGAGTAAAGGAAAGCTAGTGTCTTACTGGAGTTGATCTTGTAGCCAGCTACTTTGCTAAAATCACCTATGAGCTCTAGGAGTTTTCTGGCCAATGATATTGGGTCTTCTAGGTATAGAATCATGTCATCTGCAAATAAAGATAACTTCCTCTTTTCCTATACAAATACCTTTGATTTCCTTGTCTTGCTTGATAGCTCTGGCAAGGGTTTCAAGGACTATATTGAACAAGAGTGGGGATAGTGGACAGCTTTGTCTAGTACCTGAATTCAGTGGAAATGCTTTCAGTTTTTCTCCATTGAGAATAATGTTGGCTATGGGTCTGTCGTAAATGGATCTGACATAGTTAAAATATCTTCCCTTGATCCCTGTCTTTTCCAAAGTTTTGAACATAAAGTAGTGTTGAATTTTATCAAATGCCTTCTCTGCGTTAGTTGAGATGATTATATGATTTTTGTTTTTAATTCTGTTTATGTGGTGAATTACATTTATTGATTTGCGTATGGTGAACTTACATTTATTGATTTGCGTATGGTGAACCAGCCTTGTATTCCTGGAATGAAGCCCACTTGATCATAATGTATTATCTTTTTAATGTGCTTTTGTATCCAATTAGCTAAAATTTTATTCAGGATTTTTGCATCAATGTTCATCAGGGAAATTGGTCTGTAGTTTTCTTTCCTTGATGTGTCTTTGTTGTCTTTTGGAATCAGTGTAATATTTTTCATAAAAAGTGTTTGGGAGTGATCCCACTCTATCAGTTTCCTGGGAGAGCTTGTAGAGGATTGGTGTTAGTTCTTCTGTGAAGGCTTGGTAGAATTCTGCGGTATATCCATCCGGACCTGGGCTTTTCTTTTTTGGGAGAGCTTTGATTGCTGCTTCAATTGGTTGGTTTAGATTTTCAATGTCCTCCTGTGTTAATGTCATGTGTGTCCAAGAATCTGTCCGGGTTATCAAACTTGGCAGAGTATAAATTTTCAAAATAGATTCTGATAATCTTCTGGATCTTGGATGAGTCTGTGGTGATATCCCCATTTTCATCTTTGATTTTGTTGATTTACTTCATTTTGTTCTTCCTTTTGGTGAGGTTGGCAAGGGGTCTGTCCATTTTGTTTATTTTTTCAAAGAACTAACTCTTAGTTAATAGTTTGTATAGTTTTTTTTTCTCATTTTCGTTGATTTCAGATCTGATTTTGGTGATTTCCTGTCTTCTGTTAGATTTGGAGTTGGACTGTTCCTCATTTTGTAGTTGTTTGAGTTGAAGCATAAGGCTATCTGCTCTCTTTCTAGATTTTTGATTTATGCACTCATTGCTATAAATTTACCTCTTAAGAATGCCTTCATACTTTCCCAGAGGTTTCTGTATGTTGTTTCCTCATTCTCATTCAATTCCAAGAACTTCTTAATTTCTGCTTTCATTTCAACTTTTACCCATCCTTTGTTTAAGAGGTAATTATTCAATTTCCAAGTATTTGAGTAGTTTCTGTTGTTTCTCATGCTGTTGATTGCTAATAAGATCATAGCATTATGATCTGACAGAATACATGGGATTATATCCACTTTTTTATATTTGTTAAGATTATCCCAGTGAACTAGGATGTGGTCTATTTTAGAGAAGGATCCATGAGCCACTGAGAAGGTAAACTCAGCTGTCTGAGGATGGAATATTCTGTAGATGTCTGTTAAGCCCGATTGATTAATATTGTTGTTTAGATTGGAGATGTCTTTATTGATTTTTTGTTTTGATGATCTGTCTAGAGTTGATAGTGGTGTGTTGAAGTCCCCCAGCATTATTGTGTTGAGATCAATGAGGGGATTCATGTCCTTAAATATTTTTTCCATATATTTGGGGGGGGTTGTAATTGGGGGCATAAATGTTAATTATTGTTATATCTTCTTGATGGACTGCCCCTTTTAGTATGATAAAGTGACCCTCTTTGTCCTTTCTGACTAGTTTTAATTGGAAATTAATTTTGTCAGAAATTAGAATCGCCACTTCAGCTTGCTTTTTTGTGCCGCAGGCCTGGTAGACATTTTGCCAGCCTTTCACTTTCAGCCTGTGTCTATTTTTGAATGTCAAATGTGTCTCTTGCAGGCAACATATTGTTGGATTTTGTTTTTTGATCCAGTGGGCCAGTCTGTGTCTTTTAATTGGGGCATTGAGACCATTCACATTCAAAGTTAGAATAGATATAGGAGGCTGAGTCTCAGACTTTGTATCAATTACAGAGTTTTGAGTCATCTTGGAAGTCTGTTTGTGTATAATATGATTATTGACTCACCCTTGTTTAAGGATTTAGGATACCATTGGCATTTTCTTCTGAATGTTTTGTAGTGCAGGATTTGTGTTCATGTATCTTGCTAGCTTGAATTTATCGTTGAAGTTTTTAATTTCCCCTTCATATTTGAAGCTGAGTTTTGCAGGGTATAATATCTTTGGGTGGAAGTTGTTATTTTTTAACGCTTGAAAGATACTGTTCCAAGCTCTTCTGGTCTTCATTGTTTGCTCTGAAAAATCCATAGTGATCCAAATTGGTTTGCCTCTGAATGTGATTTGGGGCTTTTCTCTAGCAGTTTTTAGAATTCTCTCTTTAATTTCTCTGTTTTTCATTTTGTATATGATATGTCTTGGTAAGTTTCTTAATTAATTAGATCTATTTGGTGTTCTATTAGCATCTTGGATGTGATATTCTGGATCAATAGTAAAATGGGGGAAGTTCTCACTTATGATTTCACTTAAAAGCTTCTTGAAGCCTCTTCTTTGCTGTTCGGAGTTTTCCTCCAGGCCAATGATTCTCAGATTGTTATGCCTCATCTCATCAAATATTACTTGGAAGTTCTGATTATGTAATATATGCTGTTAATCTTGTTTATGTTCTTTGAGTTCGACAATGTTTAGCCTATCCTCATTGTCCGATACTTATTCTTCAAGAGCTGAAGTTCTGTTTTCAGTGGAGTCTACTCTGGTGTTGGTATCTTCCAGTGAAGATTTGGGTTGGTTAACCGTGTTTTTTCAATCCTGATAGCTCTGCTACATCTCTTTTCAGAATGTCTATTTCTTTGTATAGCTGATCTTTCATCTCATGGAATTGTTCCCTTATTTCCCTGTAGAAGTTGTCTCTCATCTCTTGAAATTGTTCTCTGATCTCTTTCCTTATTTCATCTCTCACCTCTTTGATTGCATTACTAATCATAATGTTGATACATGTCTTTGGTTTTCTTTCATCTAGGGCTCCAGCTATGGAGTCCTTGGGTGGAGAGCTGTGGGGCTGAGGAGGGGAGTTATTTCCCCTTTTCCTCATTTTCTGAGTCAGAGAGCTTGTCTTGTACTTCGAGCATGTTACTCTTGGTGGAGTAATTGGAGCTTCTTATGGCTTTGTTTTGTTGTGATGGGTTTCTTTGAGAGAGCTCTCACAATATATTATGATAGCAAGCCAGTACCCGTTTTGAAGCGTGTCTCTTTCTTCAGAGAGTAGGGTCTCAGAAAATTGAAGATTAACTGGGATTTTCCCAGCCAGACCCGGAGCCACAGGAAATGCTGCCTCCCTTCAGCTCGCCATCTTCCAGCCTCCCCCAGCTAAGATCTCTCATCTGTATTTTAACAGAGAGAAGAGATGAAAAGATGTAATTCCCTGTTGGGTACCCTGTAGTTACCAACATGCTATCTGGTCTCATTTTTCATGTGCTTAAGTACCATCAGCTTCAAGAGATGATGGTGAAAATTAAGTTGAGTAAACCTAGTTTTTAAAGCATAGATAATCAATAAACCTTTATAAGATCACTAGATTTCACTAGACCTGCAATTCTATAGTTTACTGAATGGGATTAAGAGATTACAAAAATTAATCATTAAGTAGAACAATGTTAGCCTTTCTTAATAACACAAAATGTAAATAGGGGTACTACTCAGCATCTGAACTATCATATACCTTTCAGCACATCAGTTTCATTAGTAGAAATGTAGCATGAGGAAGTAATTGTGAGTACATCACCACGATCTGTTCACAGAACATTTTCACCATCACAGGCAGAATCTCTTTGTCCCTTAAGCACTAACTCAGTATCCCCGCTGCCCCACCCCTTCCCGCCTTTGCCAAGGTAATCTCTCACCTTTCTGTCTCTATGAATTTGCCTATTCTAAATATTTCATGAGTGGAATCATTTAGCATTTGTCCTTTTGTGTCTGAATTATTTTATTTAGCATAATATTTGATCAGAATTCATCCCTTTATAGCTGAATGATGTTCTTTTTTATGTTTAGACCACTTTTTCCTCACCCTTGTGTCTATTGATGGATTATTCTTAGATTGTTTATATCGCTTAGCTCCTTTCATTAATGCTGGTATGATCATTGATGTGTAAGTATCTACTTGAGTACCTGTTTTCAGGTCCTTTGGCTACATAATTAGGAATGGTGATTCTGTGTTTAAGTTTTCAGGACTACCTACGTGTTTTCCAGAGAGGCGTCACCATTTCATATTCCCACCAGCAGTGTTCAAGGTTCCAAGAGTGTTCACAGCCTCACACCAGCACTTGTCATTTTTTTCATTATAGTCATCCTGATGGGTGGAAAGAAGTATCTCAATATGGTTTTGCATTTTCCTAATAATTAATGATGTTGAGCCTTTGTTTCATGTGCTATTTGTACATCTTTTTTGAAGAAATGTCATTCAAATCCCTTGCCCATTTTTAAATTGGGTAGTTCGTCTTGTTTGAGTTGTAATCAATGTTCTGAGCATTAAACACTTTTTCAGACACATGTTTTGCAGGTATTTTCTCTCACCCTTGATAATGTCTTTTTTTGAGAGAGAGAGAGAGAAAGAATTAATTTTATTTAGTTTTTCATGTGATTTTCATTGCTCTGATGCTTTCTTTCGTATGTGGTGCTGGGGTTCGAACCTGCATCCTCGTGCATGCCTGGCAAGCATTGTACTGCCGAGCCACTGCTCCAGCCACAGTGGTGTCTTTTGGTGCAAATAAGTTCTTAATTTTACTGAAGTCCTATTTATCTGTTTTGTCTTTTGTTTCTTATGGTTTTGGTGTCATTTTGTTGTTAGAATCATCATTGTTACTATTCACTTTTAATTTTTTCATAATGGACAATATGTATACATGTACATATACATAATTTATATGTGGTTACACTTTAATGTTCCAATGTATTGTGGAATTATTAAATCAAACTAACATATCTGTCACCTAATTTTGACTGAAATTTTGTTTCCTTTGGCACCTGTTCTCACTGCCCCTAGTGGCTGGTAACCCGCATTCTCCTCTGCTTCCCTGTTGATGGAATTTGTTGAGATTCCACACGTGAGTGAGATCATACAGTCTTTGCCTTTCTGTACCTGCCGTATTTCACTTAGCATAATAACTTCTCACCTGTGTTGTTCAAATGACAGGATTTCCTTGGCTTTTTGAAAAGGCTGGATAGTACCCCATATTGTTTTTTTATTCATCCATCCATTGTTAGACACTTTAGCTGGTATCTTTTCACAGCTATTGTGAACAATGCTTTGGTAAATATGGGAATGCAAATATCTCCATTTGCTTTGGAAATGTAGCCCAGAAGTGGAACTGCTAGGTCACATGGTGCTTCTAATGTTAAATTTTTAAAGTAACTCCATACTGTTTCCATGAGAGCTGTGCTAATTCACATTCCTACCTCCAGTGTACAAGGGTCCCTCTTCTTCATGTCCTTTCTAGCACCTGTTACATTTTGTCCTCCACACTATACACTCTCAGTGCCAAGGATCAAACCCAGGGCTTTGCACATGCTGGGCAAGTGCTCCATCGCTAAGCTCTCACCCCAGCCCACATCTTTTATCTTTTTGATGAACACTATTCTTACAGCTTTAAGAATATGGTATTATGGTTTTAATCTACATTTCCCTAATTATTTTGATTGCATTTTAATAAACTACAGCCAAACCCCGAGGTTATGAAGATTTGTGATGTAGTTATGTAATTTTTAAAGAATTTTTATGGTTTTACTTAGGTCTTTAATATATTTTGAGTTAATTTGTATATATGGTTTAAAGTAAAGGTCCAACTTCATTCTTTTACATACAGATATCCGATTGTCCTAGCATAATTTTTTGAAGACTATGCTTTCCCTGTTGAATGCTCTTGGTGCGCTGTTATAAATCACTTAGCTGTAGATAGGGTTGTTTCAAGTCTTTGTCCATTGGCGCATGCATGTGTGTCTGTCCATAGGCATATATATCCATCGCTGTATGTAGTAAGCCACAGGAAGTCCAGGACCTCCAATCTTGTTCTTTTTCTATATTACTTTGGTTATTCTGGGTCCTTTGGACTTCTATATGAATTTTAGGTTGGGTTTTTCCATTTCCACACAAAACACCGGTAAAATGCTGTTAGTGAATGCATTGCGGCTGCATTTTGCTTTGTCATCTTGACAGTAGTAAGTCTTCTCGTGCTTGAACACAGGGTATCTTTCCATTTATCGAGGTCTCTTTAGATTTCTTTTGGCAATGTTTTGTGATTTTCATTGAACAGGTCTTTTCTTCCTGGGGTCTGAGGATTGAGCCCGGGGCTTCGCACATGCTGCACATGCTCAGTCTTCATTGTGCAAGTCTCTGTGCCTCCTCGGTATTTCATTCTTCATGATGTTATTATAAATGGATCGTTTCTGTAATTTCCTTTTCAGGTTTGTCCATTGCTAGTATAGATAAATACAACTGATTTTCTCTGCTGATTTTGTACCCTGCAACTTTGCTAAGTTCAATGATAAGCTCTAACAGGTACATATATATAAATTCCTTAGGGTTTTCTAGATATAAGATCAGAACGTCAAGTCAGAAATTTTATTTATTTATTTTTTATTATTATTTGGTACTGGGGATCAAACCCTGGGGCACTCAACCACTGAGCCATGTCCCCAGCCCACCCTCCCCCCCCTTTTTTTTTTAAGAGAGAGGGACAGTGAGAGAGAGAGAGAAGAATCAGTTTTATTTAGTTTTTCATGTGGCTTTCATTGCTCTGAGACTTCATTGTGTAAATGGTGCTGGGGTTTGAACTCGCATACTCATGCATGCCAGGCAAGTACCGTAACCACTGAGCCACTGCTCCAGTCCCCAGACCTTTTTTATATTTTATTTTAGAGACAGTAGCTTTTTGAGTTGTTTAGGGCCTTGCTAAATTGATGAGGCTGGCTTTGAACTTACAATCATGTGGCACCGTGCCTGACAGGCAGAATTTTTTTAATGTCATATTCTTTTCTGAATAAGATTAAAGAAAATAATTTATGCCAAATCATTAAAAGTCCTTTCAGTTTTATGTTTTGTGTTTTGTTTTGTTTTGGATGGGGAATCATTTCTTTCTATTTTTAAAATAAGGAACACTAGTAATAAACAGTAAAATTTCTAAAGGACAATTAATAAACTAGTACATGTAACTAAACTCTAATGAGTAGTAGCTGGTACGCTATAATTAAAAGGACATTGAAAGGTAAGATCTGTATTAACAATTCCATGATCAAGGTTTAACAAATAAACCTTTTTTTGATTTCTGTACCTGAATATTTTAAAACCTGACAGTGTGTATCCATCCATTCAGAAGACAGAGTTCTGCATTCGCGTTAGGAATAAATTGAGGGTGAACTAAGAAATCAAACAATTAGAGACTATCTTCAAGTACTGGAATTCTATCACATCCCCCATGGGGTCTTGGCCAGTGTGCTTCTTGGCACCAGTAACTCCTCTGCCCTCCTGGAAATATCTCAGCAGCTACCAAACTATTTTCAGTCAATATCATCACTCGTGGTGACCTTGTAGAAGTATCTGATCCAAAATTCACCATCTCCATTGCTTACTATTTCTGCCTCAGTTTTCCTTTGTCATTTATGTTTCCAGTTGAGATCATTGTACCACAAACAATTTTTTTCTCTCATTGCATTTACATATTCTCTCTTTCCCCAGTTCTTATAATTTCAGCAAATAATTGTTCAGTCTAATCTCTTCCATTTTTTGGTCTTCCTTTTTTTGAGGGAAAATTAGCTTTTGAAATACTAACAAAATATTTCAAACTTATAAATATTTCTAAAATATTTAAAAATATATCTAATATCCATGGACCTCTCTCTCAGAATTAATTTTTTAAAAGAAATATATACTACAGGGGTCTGGAGCGGTGCCTCAGCAGTTAGAGCGCTTGCCTCACATGTGCATGAACCCAGGTTCAAACCCCAGCACCACACGTACAACTAAGTGTCAGAGAAACAAAGGCCGATGGAAAAATAAGTAAAATTGATTCCTGTCTCTCTCTGTCTCTCTCTTTCCCTCTCTTAAAAAAGAAAGAAGAAGGAGAAAAGAAAGGAAAGAAGTAGACTGCATAATTGAAATATTCCTTGTACTTCCAGGTCCCAGTCCTTTCCATTCACCCCAAATCCATTCACTCCCCAAAAGTGGGTATTTCCTTCCCTTTACCATTTGTACCTTCATTTATACATCCTTCCAGAAACAGTTTGGGGTTCTGTGTGATAAATATCGATCGAGTTCATTGATTGAAGTATGATATCGTGTGGTCATACCACAATCCCTCTTTCCCCTCGGAACAGGTGTCTAAGGTGTTCTTCGGTTCTTACCATTACAACATCTCAGTTCATGTGCCCATTGTAGGAGTCACATATGCACATGCTCAATTTTACTAAATATTGCTAACTTAGGCTGATAAAGTGGTTATAGTAATATTTCCTTTTACTTTATTTCTGAGCAAAACTATGATCTTGAAGCCTGGAGTGTGTGGATGCCTGTAAGCCCAGTGTCTTCAGGGGCTGAGGATCACAGTTCAAAGCCAGCCTCAGCAACTTAGCAAGGCCCTATGCAACTTAGTGAGACCCTGTCTCAAAATAAAAAATAAAAAGGGCTGGGGATGTGGCTCAGTAGTTAAAAGCCCCTGGGTTCAATCCCCAGTACCCCCCATATATATATATAGTCTTCTTTAAAAAAAAAAAAAACAAAAAGAGGAACAGTGAGAGAGAGAGACAGAGTCAATTTTATTTAGTTTTTCACATGGCCTTCATTTCTCCAACACTCCATTGAGTATGTGGTGCTGGGGTTCAAACTCGCATATTCACACATGCTAGGCATGCGCTCCAGCCCTTTATAGTCTTGATAATGTCTGGTAAGCATTGTAATAATGGAAAAAACACCAGCTGAAATTTAGGATGAGATTCAGCGTCGGAACCAATTGCTTAGATAACTTGTGTCAAGTTTTCCATGACTCCAAGTCTCACTTTCTTCTTCTCCAAAGTTAAGGTCACATTGACTATGATCTGTGAAGTCTTTTCCAATCTTGGTATCCTATAATTTTAGTGCTAATATTTTGAATATCAATAGAAAAAAGAACCATGCTTTTTTAAATTTTTAATTAAGGAGTTGAGTTATTGTGCAATCATAATTGCATATAAAGTAACAATATGATATGCAAGAGCCATACATTTTAAATGAAATCATATATAATAAAGAACTAAAGTAACCAGCCCCTAAAATCCCAATTAATCCAAAAGTCCAGTGTAGAATATATTCAAGTCTCCATCACCATGTCATATTCTATAATTCACAATAAAATAAAATGATAAAAATAATAAAATGATTTCTTAATTAAATTTATTTTGATATGAGTAATTAGTTGTACTCTAAGGGTACTTTTTTTTTAAAGAGAGAGGGACAGTGAGAGAGCGAAAGAGAGAAACAATTTTTTATTTAGTTTTTCATGTGGCTTTCATTGCTCCAAGACTTCGTTGTGTACGTGGTGCTGGGGTTTGAACTCGCATACTTGTACATGCCAGGCAAGCACCAAAACCGCTGAGCCACCGCCCCAGCCCCTCTAAGGGTACTTTTTAAAAGATATCTAAAATGCAAAAAGAAGTTTTGAATTTGCATTAGAGTTAATAAACCCTATGTGGACTAACCTAAAAGCCTAAATTCCACATGAAACATTGATTTGTGGCTAAAAACATGTTCAGAGTTACAGATCCATAACTTGGAAGTGAACATTTGGGACCCAACTCTTGCAATTTGGAGACTTCCCGTAACGTTTAGTTTTAGGAAATCCCAGGCAAGTAATGCAGTTACTGCTCTCAAAGATATATAAGTGATGCGTACTGTGGAAATTAAAATGTCACTGCTAAATGATTTGCATGTTGTGGCTTGGAAAGGCCTAGAACTTCCTTCTTAGCCTTTTTCTCCAGTAGTAAGCTGATTCATTTTACTGCGCCTGGAGAAAGGCAGGGAGGATAGGAGGCATGGCAAGAAGAAAGCTTTAACAAGCATTTGCTAAAGGGCAAAGACAATTTCAAGGGCAATATTAGTCAATAACATCTTTGGCTGAGTCATCAAATAAGATAAAGCGTAGCTCAGTCACTCTGGTTGTTCTTTAATATAAAAAGTTTGGTTTTCATTTTCTTAAATTTTGATCATAGATTACCAGACAGTTTAGTCATTCCTGTCATATAAAAATCTACCACTGATGTATCTAATACAACCTTATAATGGGCTACTATTGATAAAACAAAAAAAATTTTTTTAAATATTAGAAGGTCCCAGTCTTAAGTGAAGTACAAGAGGCAGTCTTCTTCTCTGTGATGGAGCTGAACATACCTTCTGCTCCTTGCCTGGCCTTCCTACTCGGATCCGATTACCCCATGTTGGTTGGCTGTGGATGAGCTTTTAATTCTCATTTTTTAAAGATTTCATTTTGCTTGTTTTAAAGTCCTTTTAAATGACTGTTTAGATTCTTTTTTGTATTTTTTTTTCCTGGTGAAAGATAGGGATTTTTTTGTTTTTTTGAAAGAGGAGAGAGAAAAAGAGGGAGAGCGAGAGAATCAATTTTATTTAGTTTTTCGCATGCCTTTCATTGCTCCAACACTTCGTTGTGTACATGGTGCTGGGGTTTGAACTCACATACTTGAGCATGCCAGGCAAGAGCCGTAACAGCTGAGCCACCGCTCCAGCCCCAGGGATTTTTTTTTTTTTTTGGTCAGTTTCATTTTCACTCTAGATTTTAGTACAAGGCTCAGCAGATAAGCACTTTTGATGGATGGCTTCACATCTGCTGTGTTTCCCCAAATGTGTTTTTTTTCCTCCACAATCTTTCAGCACTCTGGTGATGATTTTGTTGTGTTAGATAATGATACTACAAGGCTCTGGTAAAGACTGGTGTTACTCAGAAGCCAAAAATAATATCAGAGTGCAAGGTTGTAACAAAAGCTGTTAGGGACCAAAAAGGAGCCAACTCATCCTTGAAGTGATAAGTGATACTCTCCTTTTTCCGTTGATTCAACATGCAAGTGTGGGCAGTTAGTTTCCTCTAGCTTTGCTTTCATTTCTTCGTTTGTACAATCAGGCGAACATAAGCTGTCTTGTAGATTTTGTGAGTAATTTGATGATAAGACATTTGTAGGTTGTGAGACTTGTTGATACACAAAGTAATAATAAACCTTTAATAAGTAAATTATTTGGAGAAACTATTTCCTTGCCACTAGCTACCTCCCTAATCCCAGAAGAATATCTTACTTTATTGTAATCCTGTAGGGTGTGGCTAGTTGTGGATTATAGAGACATTATAGCTAGCTGTTCCAATCCAGAATTATAGCATTCCTGTATATGTTCTTTCTCCTTCCATCTTGTTGTTGTTTGCATTTTTGTTTTTCTTTTTGTAGTACTGCAGTTTGAACTAAGGGCCTGGGAAAGCACTAAGTTACACCCCCAGACCATTTGATTTTGGAGACAAGGTCTCACTAAGTTGCCAAGTTGGCCTTGAACTTGAGACCCTCCTGCCTCAGCCTCCTGAGCTGCTGGGATCACAGGCATGTCTGCTTTCCTGCACTGCCACCCCATCCTGCTGTGGGTGAAGTCTAGGGCTTCGTGCATGGTAGACAAGCTCCGTACCTCTGAGCTACACCCTCAGACTTCATCGCTGAATATTTTCAACCAGGCTTCTTCATTGACTTTTTTTTTTTTTTTTTAAAGAGAGGGAAGGTGAGAGAGTGAGTGAGAATCAGTTTTATTTAGTTGTTCATGTGCCTTTCATTGCTCCAACACTTCATTGTGTACGTGGTGCTGGGGTTCGAACCCACGTCCTTGCACATGCCAGGCAAGCACTGTAACTGCCGAGCCACCGCTCCAGCCCCTAGAAAAAAAATTTTTAATTACGTATTTTAAAATCGTATTTACATTGTCTTCTTCAAGGATGCTAATTACGATACGTCCATTCTGTTTATCTACAATGTTCTGTCTCCTTAATTTTGCCTGGTGTTCTGTTCAGTTACTTTTTCAGTTGTACAGTGCATGTCCCTTACCATGCTTTTGCAACATTACCAGTTCTTTGTGCTACTTCCTGTGCAGACTTCATTAGCTTTGGTAGTGACATTTTTTTTCTTGTCCTATATATCTCTTCATTCTATGAAAATCATGTTTCATTTCCTATTTTGGCTCGTTGTGTCTTTTGTCTTTTGTTTTTTTAAGAGGAGAGAGAAAGAAAGAGTCCATTTTTTTCATTTGGCTTTCGCTTTTCCAACGCTTAGTTTTATGTGTGGTGTTGAGTTCAAAGCCAGGTCTTTGCACATGCCAGGCAAGTACTCTACCACTGAGCCACCTTGCCAGCCCCTCATTGTATCTTCTATTAACTTTACTTGAGGTCCCTATCTCTACATGTATTTATTTTATTCAAGATTTTTATTGGTGCATTATAATTGTACATGATGGTGGGATTTGTTATTACATTTTCATATCTACATGCAATATAACAATAGAATTTAACCAGTATTATCCCCCAGAGTTTCCCCTTTCCCTTCTTTTGTCCCTCATCCTGGTCCCTTTCCAATTTTATTGATCTCTCTTCAATTTTCAGAAGATCTCCCCATCACCTTTCTTTTCCTTTTTCCTCTCTAGTTTCCACATACTAGAGAAAATGTATGACCCTTGATCTTCTGCGTTTGGCTTATTTTAGTTCCATCCATTTTTCTACAAATGACATAATTTTTTTTTCTCTATGGCTGAATAAAACTCCATTGTGTATATATACCATGTTTTCTTTATCCATATATCCGTCGATAGACATGTAGGATGGCTCCATATTTGGCTATTATGAATTGTACTGCTATAAACATGTGTGTGCATGTGTCACTGTAGTATGATAACTTTAATTCTCTAGGAAAAACACCAATGAGTGGTACAGCTGGGCCATATGGTGATTCCTTGCCTGATCTTTACAGAAGCATCATATTGATTGCCATAGTGGTTGTACTAGTTTATAATCCCACCAACGGTGTAAAAGTGTTCCTTTTCCCCCACATCTTCCCCAGAATTTATTATTATTTGTATTCTTGATGGCTGCCCTTCTGGGAGACAAAATCTCAGTGGAGTTTTGATTTGCATTTCTCTAAATGCTGAAGATGTTGAGCACATTTTATTTGTTTGCCATTTATATTTCATCTTTTGAGAAGTGTATGTT